>JAGFPH010004717.1:83017-99058 GCA_018207615.1 Philaenus spumarius
TGTAACGGAAGGTTACAAAAGATAAAAATGTTTCTAAGTGTAAAGTGTTAAAAAAATGAGATTCGGTAAAAAGTTCAAAAAATTAAAAAAAATATGTTTTAAATCAAAATAAAAATGCTATATGTGGATTATCTAATAACTATCAACATCTCTTCATCACCTCCTTTACTTATTCACCTTAAAAAGAAAATCGTCGCTCATGTAATACTTAAAATCACTTATATACCTCCTAGGCCTATTGCCTTACTTCAATAATAAATCATCACCCACCTAAACTCTCTATAACATCTTTCTCCCAACTTCAACGTAGAACAATATTATATTTTTCACCTTACTTCAACTCACCTTACTCTTAAAACCTTAAAAATCACCTTCACTTGACTCCCATAATCTTAATAAAAAAAAAATAACAATCATAATATTTGCGATAATCCACATATAACCTCACTTATGCTCTGTTTGCATATATTTACTTGTAATTACTAATCACTGAAAAATATTTGTTAATTAATTCTATTTTCTTAGGGGTGAATACCTGGCTATTAAAGTAATGGCTAAACGGACATTCGTGGCTATATAAAGAAATTCAAGGCATTGCAGCAAGACAACTATTATTTACTCAAACATGATCAAAAGTGAATATTTACAGCAATTAAGAAACATAAACATCATGATACAAATATATATAAACAAGTCAAAAAAATTATTTACAGTTATACAAAGTTTTGTGATCCATATCTTAAGTGATGACGCAATAGAAATTAAAAGAAGTTAGTTTTTTATTAAATGAGAAATTTTATGTTTGCAGACTAAAAATATATCCTATGGCCATTTTTTTTTACTTACAGTTTCACTTATTAGATTCGTTGCACTGTTCTTTACCTAGGATTTTTGTCGTAAATACAATTCACTTCTGAAGCCTACCCACGCTAGTCCCGCCAAGGCACATCGAAAAGTTATCAGTCGAGAAACAGCCAATTTACATGATCAGTTCTAATTTCTTCAATCACTCCACCTCTAAAGTACATCTACTACACATTGAGACCAAATTTGTCACTATTTTACAACGAAAACTACATTTTTCTTGTAGTAACACTCGCCGGCTTCATGCAACATACATGAACTATATCGCCATCTTGATAGAAGTCCCTGCTTGCTTCTCCTACGTTCTGTCTCGTTCCAATGCTACCAGTACGTTCTGTCTCGTTCCGCTTATTATTAGTACGTTCTGTTGCGTTCCGTATCTTTTGATATCTGTGTTCTTTCACATACACAAATTGATCCCCTCTCTCTCTTCCAATTGCTTTCATGATCACTGTATATACTATCATATTAAGTTCTCGATACATATTAAATTGTGCTATGTCCTGTTATTATGTTCTTTTTTATTTATTTTTCGAACTGTTTATAATTTCAAATACCGCTTTATTGTTCGCTTATAACGCACCACTCGTTGAAACAAAGTTTCTGTACAATTTTCACCTTTTACACACGCTCATATATTAATATGTTTTTTAAGTCTGCTTTTATATTACCTACTTTTACAGTCTGCTTTTATGTTTTATCATTTGTTTATATAAAAAAAATGATTCTACTGTAATTATTTTGCGTCAACAAGAAATGTATATATATAAATTAAAAAGGTTAATATTATTTAGTATTGCGTCATTTATTCATTTCGACCAAACCTCTGTGTCTTTAGTCACTATAGGAAACAGCTGATTATTTCTTATTTTGTATTTTCTCTGTGACATGGACGTTAGTGTTACATAGTACAGTAGAAGAGTTCAATTGAAATATCCCCGTAATTGAAAACATAATTTCTAATTCAAATTGAGAGCATAATTACAAGCAAAAATAAACATTAAAAAATATAATATATAATATTATTACTGACATGTCGGCGTCAAAAGATTTTTACATCTAGCCACAAATAGACAAATGAAAAGTTTAGCTACTTATTTATCTCAAGAATAAAAACTGAATTAGAAATAATAATTATTCAAAAATATAGAATGAAAATAAACGTCAGGCTGTAACACAAAAGTAAACTGTTTTTGCATATTAAAACCAAATATAACGAAATTGTTTACGCAATCTCGGATTCTAAGGATGTCAGAAATAATAATAACGGACATATTGGTAAACCTTTTTTACTTAAACAGCACATATCTTATTTGTTAACAACTGTTTCATTTACAGAAATAAACTGTAGAATATAATACTCATCACAGTTTTCATTTATGGCAAAGTCTTCCCAGAAACAAAACCATTTTGTCTTTCATTATAACAAAGATAAAAGCATGGTCAGCTGTAAATAAGATTGGATCTCTTTTAACTTCAAAATGAGCGCTCATTAAAGACACAACCATATTAACTTCTGAAAATTCACAAACAAATAATAATTAGTATTTTGGTAAAAGCTATTGTCTTGAAAACTATTACTACTAAAGACTTGGTTACCAATTGGCATTTATTTGCTTGTGTATGGATATTTAGTATTTAACGATTATGTACCGTGTCAGCACAAATTGAACTGTATTAATTGTGTTGCATTGAGGTTCTCTAAAGTAGAGAATACAATTTTTTAAATAAAAGGAACCAAACCATTAATGCTAATGCATTGCCAGGACTTAGATTGAAATAAGTGATTTAATTTAAATATAATATATCAATTGAAACATAAAAACATTGTGAATAAATGTGAGATGTTTTATAAGGTAACCAAACAATCTAACCTAAAAAAAAGATGTCATTGTTAAAATGTAAAATTTGTTGGGTAATTCACGTTTAAAATTTTCAAACAGCTTTTCAAAACTCATTTTGAAAAGCATGATTCGATATAATGACTTGTTTGACTTAAAATATAACATTGTTAGGTATATCTTCACGTCAAGTTTGAACTCAATCGGTCACACCGTTCTCTAGATATCAATTAATTTGTAAAAACACATAAAGACCAACAGACGAAAAAGTAGGCACCGTAGACCCATGTTTACCAAAGAGTGTTTTGATAAAAAAAGAACGACTTTTTGGTGAGTTTGAAATTTTTGTAAAATATTAATTCTTCTTCTTTTTTAATTCAGAACTAAATAAGCTTTCAAACGATATGCCACGCAACGTTATTTGGGAGTATTTGAAAATGTTAAGTTACAGCCATTTTGATTTTTTCAAAATTGATTTCGAGTGTTCAACCAAATACAGTTGTGTGGCATATCGTTTGAAAGCTTGTTTAATTCTGAATCCAAAAAGAATAATAATTAATATTTAAAAAAAGAGTACAGCAAAATGGTTCGAAATCGGAAAACACGATTTTGTTGTTTTTGGCCGCCACTTTTAATTGGCTAAAAATATGGATGTGTAGATTACATCGTTGGTTTTCTCTTGACATTCTACATCGAAATGATGTATAACATGACCACCACATTTAAAAAAAATGAAGTTAATTGCAAGATGGCGGATACAAGATGGGGGACAAAAATTTCAAACTCAAAAAGGGGTTCTTTTATGGTTGTGGATAAGTGCTTCTATTTCTATTTCATAAGACTAGTACATTTTGAGAAATTAAGCTGTCTCCAGACTTTTAGTTCAACCTGTATAAGAATTAAGTATAATTGCATGTGCATGTATAAGCCCACAGCTAAGACTCAGGGATAAGAGAAACAATCGTAAATATTTGAGGTTGTATTATATTAAAACGTTAAAGAGCAGATCAGTAGTATATTATAGTAGGCTGCACAATTAATTTAAGTCTTCCGAAAAACGTTTTAATATTTATTGCTTTAGTCAGGCAAAGCAATTAAAGATCAAAACATGTTCAAACATGTATTTAATTAATTTACTCTTATATGTTAAAACAACTTAACTATCATCATCCCACGAAGTGTTATCTACGTTTTAAAATTAGTGTTTTAGTAAACAACTAACATGCAAACAAATAAAGAGTTGCAGTGAGAATTATAAAAATTCAAAATATTAACAATCAGTGATCTCATATGTTAAGTTATAAAAAGTGTATAATTCATGACATATAATTTTCTAAACATGATTGTATTTTTAAACAAAATTGTAAGATATTAATCTTCAAATTCTGAAATAATATAAGCAATTATGTTTGCAATTAGTTTCAAAAATTTTACATCAACCTAACTGTGGCATTTTGAAAGTAGTAAAATTTTACGTAACGTTTTACACGTTACAAGTTTGCTGCGCTTTCTAAAACTGCACTCGTTATAGTAAATACATTATTGTTTTGTTTTAAAAGTACTGCATGTGAATGATGCATGCATTTTGTATATATACATAACTGATACATTTTATGTATCTATACGGATATACACTTACATGAAATTATATACATAAGATAATATATATTTATATCCTACTATACATAAGTGTTTTAATTTTTCAATACAATATTAAATTAAATAAATACTGAATAAAAAAACAGGAAATCAGGTATCCCCGTTGGCAAAGTCAGTTTTGGGTTTAAATTCAACAAAGTTCAATACAAGTAAGAGCAAGAGACTGTTCTAACATATCCTCACAACTTGTAAAATTATTTTAAATGTTTACAACTCTGTACTACCCAGAGCAATCCTCTTCCCCATTATATAAAAATAACACTGCCCCTCCTCCTTAATCCCTTAATTCAATAGATTATTCGAAGATGTCCTCAACATTATCATTCTGTAATAACCAATTAATTGTCATTTCTTCTCAACATGTTTTTGGTTCTATGCATTTTTCTTACATCTAATGGTATGGAATTAGGCAACTTTGATTCAAGGTACAAACAGGTTTTTTGATAAAAATGTAGCCTAGATTTTGGTAAAATGCAGAAATTTTCCCCACATGAAGAGACCATTGAAGATTTGACCACAGCCACTTTGTTTTTAAATACCATTTAATATATAATATTATTATATTATACTGAATATATTATGTTTATATAAATTTACTTTGTTTTACTTTTAATAGAAACTGCAATATTATTACCTGATGCAGCTGCAGCTTCCACTCCTTTTTCATCAACTTGTATATATGTTTTTTGGATAATATCACTCACATATACAGTGCCGTTTGCTAAACCAGAGAGGTTTGCCTTATCAGGCATAAATAAAGATTTTATGCCTACCTAAAAAAACACAATCAACTACAGTTTATTAAAAACATTAAATATTGAAGTGTTTTAAAAATCACCTTTGATACCATAAGAATTACTGTTTCCTCGATTTTTATATATTTCACTTCTTTTGTTTTTAAATTACATAATGTCGCCCATACGCTGAAACTATATTTTCTTTAAGTTAAAAATCCTCGAAATATAAATCTTGTGATATACTAAATAACAAACAGTACTTACTTCTTTACACACATCTACAAGCTTCAGTTTTTCTTCCATTTTGAACTTTGGCAGCGTCAGTTTAACATAACTTCTGTTATATTCATCCTTTTCAAAGTTGATAAACTTTAGATTTTTTTCCACTTGAGGTAATCCATCAATTTTATTTGGCAATATGATTAACATGCTATATCCGTTTCTCTGCAACAAGAATGTAACGTTCTACCATCATTTTTAGCGACAACTTGTTAAAGCGAAAGTAAATAAAGTCCACAAAATAACGCAAACTAAGAAACATACACAACAGAATAGAATAACTGCAATACTAATTTGTATTTTATGCTTCTTCTCAAACATTACCTTGTATGGAATTCGCAATAGTCTAGCGTTCAATTCCGGGATTTCATCGTATTCATAAACATCAGTATCTGTTATCATTTCAGTGATTACTTTTTCACCATTTGACAACTGAAAAGTCTTATCAGGTGAGGGTTGGAATTTGTGTGGCCAATCTTCATTAAAATGGACAGCATTTACAAGTAGAAGAAAAGTATCATTGGTCAAACTGTCTTCTGTATTAAGGAGACAAATAAAATTGCATTACTGTTAGAATACCAAATAGCAATTACACATACGAAACTTTCTTAAATTTTATAAACAGACTAACTGGATAGGCTTACAAATTATAAACACAGGGTGAAACGGAGAAAGTTTCATAACGTGTTCTTCCAGTGAAAATAAAGAAAATATTAAATAAAGTTCACTAAATATTAATTAACTAAATATCAATACTAACTAAATATTAATTAAAGTTCATATTAACTTCTTTTAGGAAATGTTTCGTTTTCTAGTTGTCCACCATTTAGGTTTTTTTTACAAAATACTTAATATCTTAAGATAAAATATATTAAACGCAAATTTGAGATATATTTAGGTCTGACATCTTTTACCCATATATAAAAAAGAAGTTTTTTTAATACATATATATATATATATATTTTTAAATGGCTTCCGCTCTAAAATTGTTTAACGTAATACGTCTCAAAAACAGATAACTTTATAAAACATTTTTAAGAAACATAAAATTTAATTTATTAAAGAAAAAAACATATTTTTTTATTTTTCCTATATCTCAAAAGAAACCTGAGTTATGGGCTGAAATGTTAAAACACAATTTACTTCTGTACTGTTATTGTTTTTTCTGTATTGTTATAGACCAGGATCTGTGCCCTCAGGATCTCAGGATCTGTGCCCCCCCCCCCCCCCCCTCTTTGAACACTGATGTGAGAACTCGCCTTCCCCCATACCACCACCACCATATGTGGTTAATACAAGTAAGTAGAATCGGAATTTAAAACTGAAGCTGGTTAGGATAGCTGTAGCTGGTTATAAAATGAAAATGTAGATAATTTCACACAGAAAATTTAATGTTAATGAGCATAACTTTATTTTTAACATATTATTATCAGAACATGAAATCAAAGAACTAAATACAAATTTATTTGAAGAAATCTAGGATCTATTTTAGGTTGGCATTTTAATACCAGTCATTATCTCAACATTAATGAGAGGGCTGGCACTGTTTGTCCTTGACAATATTTTAAATAAATTATTTTATAATACACTCACACCTCAATTGAAATTCTTCCACGTCCCCAAGGGTGAGAACCCCTGTTATAGACAATACAAAGAAATCGTGTTTTGAGTTTTTAGCCTTCAATTGCATTATCTTTTGAGCTATGGGAAAAATAAAAACCAATGATTGGTGCTCTATTTTTTTCGTAAAGTTATCGATTTTCGAGTTACTTTATTTTAAATATTGTAAACGGCCGCCATTTTGAAATTATATGAAAAATCTTTTCGGTTTTCAGTACAAGAGTAAAAGATATCATACCAAATATGTATAGAAAATTTGCGTTCAATATATTTTCTACATCCAAAGGTATTAAGTACAAAAACAAAATGGTGGATAACTGGAAAACAAAGGATTTTCCGAACCTATAATTATATGAACTTTTTTCTTTGTGTGCACTAGTAGAACACGTTCTGAAAGTTCCACCGTTTCTTCCTGAATCACCCTGTATTAAAGGTGAAGAAAAAACCCTACTAAGCTCTTATGCATTAGTACTTAGTTCACTGTAAGTGACTTTCTGAATATCGGAATTGTAAGATTGTCGAGCTATTTTTATAAAATCTAGCAAAATATCAGCTGTTATATTTGGGAATATTCTTGTTGCAATTTGCATGCTTTTGAGACGACCCGCAATTACTTGTGTGTGGAAAGCTATGTCCCATTTTACATTATTTAACAACCCTTTAATGGTGAACATTACGTGTTTATAATTTTAGTGTAGTGCTTTGTGTTATGTGATTATCGTCTAGAATTTTCGTCTTCGACAATGACATATGTTGTGTCGAAACTAGTAAGACCCAGAAGCAGCAGAGGTAAATTAATAGGACCATTTGAAGGTTAGTAAATGAATTGAAAAGTTTTACTGCCCAGATAACAAAGTTATTATTAAAGGGAAAGCTGTGCTTAAGTCTGGGGTTCTGTGGTGCTAGTATCATAGTTTTTGAGCGAATACTATTTACATTTCTAAGTTTGGAACTTTACCTAAATATTTCAGTTTTGCATGATATAAATCGTAAACTAATTACATATAGGCAATAAAGAAATCGGTTTGCTGGTAATTTGTTTAGCATAACAATTTAGCATAACAATCTATCTTGACTAGTCTATAGACGGATACATTGTACTTTTTTATTTATTTATAATTTTTTTTTTTTTAATGCGAAAAACCTGGGTGGTTATCATCGCCAGGAAAAGGATTGCAGGCGGGGAAGCTGATTAAGGTTGGTCTGATCATGTAAGCAAATAGCACTGGTAGATTTAATGGAGAGATAAGGTGAAGCACATATGTGGTCTACATTTTGAGGCGTAATGGCCGCTTATTACACGTACGTACAAGTGATACTTACCACTAACTAAGTCGTGGATTTTATTATTTGTATTGTTTTCAACAAAAGTATTTATTATTTTCGCCGCTTCTTTAGGTTTGGTGTAATTGACTTTCTGAACATCGGAATCGAAAGATTTTCGAGCTGTTTTTATAAACTCTGGCAAAATATCAGCTGTTATATTTGGGAATATTCTTGTTGCAATTTTCAAGCTTTCATCCTAAAAACGAAAGAACACACAAAGATGAATAATCTAAATACAGAATCACACGATGTTAACAATATTATGAGTGTTAATAAGGCTTAGGATATTTCTTTATTATTTATTTACTGCATACAATCAGCTGATGTACTTTCATTGTCCTTGTTTATGACAGACAACTATGTCCAAGTGTTGTCGGAAACCCATTGACCTTTGAATTAGCTGCCTTCTATGATTTAAAACAATATTTGTTTTTTTTTTAACTTCCATGTCGCGCTCAGTGTAATGGAGCCTCTAAAATCTGTTGTATAATGTGTACTTAAAACAGTCACAATTTTCAGCTAACCATATAACATAAAGGATAAACTAAAAATGATATTATTAATAGTTGATTTGCACGTTTGTATTTGTTTGCACATTGAAAAGGGTGCCTTATATAAAGTTTAATGTTAAATATTTAAAAACAATTATATTTATAAAAATGTTAACAGACGATAAGTTTTTTTTCTAACAAACAAATTAACTTCTACATTTTTAGCGAATTTCCATAGAAAAGTGAGCTGTTGAAACGACCCTTATGGAGGGCCTACTGTATATGGTCGGGAGTGGTAAATAAGCACCGCTCTTCAGAACACGTTTTTGAGGGTCATTTAAAACGGTATATATATATATATTAGTGCGTTCGTACTATAAAGGTTGCATTTTTGGGTCGATTTGGTCCAAATTTGTTACAAACGTTGGTTTTCAAAGACGCTCGGACGAGTTCGTCAGTCAACAATCCAACAACCGGCTGCAAGTTGTTTGACACTAAATAAACATATTTTGAGATTTTTCGTACTAAAATGAAACTTATTTGGGGTGTTTCTAAACAAATATATGAAGGAGATTATCTTGCACGTTTTTTTTACACGACCTTACAGCCCGTCTGGTTTCCTCAAAATCTATCAAAACGTAAATACCATAAATGTACAAGGTTGAAATCCACGTGAAGGATTTTACCATAAGGCAGCTTCTGATCCGAGGATAGCAGCCGGTATGTCAACTTGTGAAGCGAGTGTTTCCACTGCGAACGAAGTGAAGCAACAAGTAAGCTGATTCTGGAGGCTGAGGTGCAATTAAATTGTACTAATATACTCAGCGCCTTCGTGAGTAGACCAAATTCCCAAGTATTTGGTTGAAATCCTAAAACATATGCATTTAATTTTGGAAATTCGCTTAACTCACGTCATCGGTTCAGCTGCGTGATTGAATAATTCCCTTAGATCTGTCTACTTCCATACCTCCTATTATATCTACGTCTAGGAATAATTGATTCATGAAGACAAAATCTTAACCCCTTTCTCAATACTAATCTAAAACGAACATGACTAACCCATGATTCGAATGTTTGTTCTATTAAATCATTTATTCTATTACCTATGGTGCAATGTCCATTTCGGAGGTATTATCAAGTAAACTATTTTTACACAACTTACAAAATGAAGAAGCACAATGTAAATTTCACCGGTCGAGTGGCGTAACTGAGTTTAAGCCTTTGAATTTACCACTGACTATTTTATTTCGTAGATGTCTTCTTCTTTCACAATCAGCTGTTACATTAAACTTGTGGTTTATATTAAATGAAGAAGAAGAACTCATTAACGAAACCAAAACCTCATCCAAAAAGTGATCGGTGCTCCTAAAGGTGTTTTCACTTCATCAATGCTTATCACTTTAGTCAAACACAAATTGGATGAATTTAGCAAGTTAGACATATGCACTTTTCTCATTGAATAAAAATAGTGTTTACAAATTGCGTTCCAAAGCATCATGGTATTATTCCTTACGACAAATGCTAGCCACCAGCTTTTACAAAAAAAAAAAAGTTTCATCGGTTTTGAAATGGCTATTGTTTTTAATATTTCGACTTCAGAAGTGTTCGCTTCAACAATGCTTATCGCTTTAGTCAAACCTAATTAGATGAATGTAGGTAGTTATACACATACACTGTTCCCCTTGGGTACAAATATTGTTTACAAATTTCGTTCCGAAACATCATTGTATAATACCTTAGGCCAAATGCTAGCCACCAACTTTTATATAAATATTGTTTCATCGGTTTTGAAATGGCAACCGTTTTTAATATTCAGTACTTCAGAACCCGATGTTTAACTAACTATGTAACCGTTTTTTAAAGTTTTGCATCAATAATCTTTGAATACTTTGTATGGACGCCATCTTGACATATATTTTACGAGCAGGCTAATTAGTTTGTGGTAATAAGAACTTATGTTATTAACAACTAAACGAAATACTGTTTCATTATAACAACACATTCTTACCATACAAATTACTCAATACAAAACATGCCGTGAAACTTAGTATTTCAAGGATCAATGTTTATAAGACTTTTATTTATTTTTAATTTAACCTTACCCCTTCCAACACTCCTAAATTTGTATCTACTTTATTTTTAGAACCAAAACTTACCTTAAGAACCTCTAAAAGAGACTTATAACCAAACTCAATGTCTTCATTTGCAACTGTAAGATGAAGGGCAGATTTTAATTCCTGTTCGGTACTTCCCCTCGCAGCTGTAGTGGTCAGAGCCAGTAGAATATTTAGACTCAACGGACAGAAAAGTGCATTCTTATTTCCTTTTGCTATAACCTGTAATTAAACACTAAGCTTAGCAAATAAAATCACAATACTTCCAAATAAGTAATTCTAAGTAACTTTGGATACGTAAAATATTAACAAATATTGGTTCAAACATGATTTTATTTGTATTTAAAGCGTAATTAATAACTTATTTGTTTATAAAGAAGCACACAGCTTAGTTAAATAGTCTGTCGGATTACAGACACATTTATTTAAACTATCGTAAAGAGCAGGTAAAATAGAAATAGCTAAAATAATTGTGCCTGTAAAATAAATTCTGCAGACTATAATACCATAGAAACACAAATTTTTAGTGAATTTAATTAGGAAAGATAATCTATTGCAGTGACCCTTATGGTAAGACCTAAGGTTGAAAGTAGAAAATGAGCACCAATCATGGTAACCAGAACACGTTTTGGGGTGTCATGAAACATTTTATATGTATATTATATGTGTTCGCAATCTAACGGCCGTATTTTAAGTTCGATTTGATCCAAACATGGTACGTTGGTTGTCTAAGTCGCTCGTAAAAGTATGTTGCGCAAAAAATACTACAATCGGAAGCACGATTTTTGACTGGAAGTAATTATTTCTTGAGACTTTTATTACTAGAACGAAACTTCGTTTCGACTTCCTCTGAAAAATAATTGTAGGATATTATTCTGCGCATTTTGTTTTTTTACGTGATCCCCCTAATTGAGCTCCCTTGGTTCCCCCATAATCGATCAAAACGTAAACTATTATAAAAGTACCCTGTTCGAATCCACAGCCTACAGCTCCTGCGAGCGAAGCGAAGCAGTCCGAGGTAGAAACTCTCAAAGAGACCTTTTGCGAGCGGAACGAATCTAAGCATGAGCCGGGGTTAAACGATGAGATGCAAACAGATTCTACTAATATATTTCAACCTCGTGAATGGACCATAATTTTTTGAAACCATAAAACGTCAAATTAATTTATCAACTCTCGTCAGCGGTTCAGCTACATACAGTAGTCCAATTATAGAAATAACTGTAACACATAGTGCAATTAAAAATATGTAATGTAAATTAATTATTGATTTAATTACAAGACCTGATAGAAATCGATAGAGGCATTATTAGAGCTTGAAATTACGGCAGCCATATCTCCTTGAGCATCATTTCTTGAGCCTAATGTATTTCGGCAGCTCATCAGAAACACCAACAACACTGCAACAGAAATTTAAAAGGTAATTTATATTACTACAGACTCATTTTTTTTTACTTTAAATGTCTAACCTTATATGACTTGATTTGTTAAGTATGTTTTATAATCATAGGTTTAGGCAGGCATTTCTAAATATAATACGGTTAACCAATTAGAACTATTCGTTGAATACAGTACTATTTACTTGCTCCTACACAAACTGATTTCAAAAATCGATGCGGAAGCAGAAATATAAAATTTCATAAAACAAATTAAATCAGTAAAGTGATAAGAATAATATTTAATATTTTTGAAATACAAAATTTGCAAAATTTAAATCTTTTATAAAATGAATTATTCGTTCGATTGATTTGGCAGTAAAATCATATTGAATGTTCTACAGTTACTACTTACAACTAGGTAACCTCGAAAGCAACCTTTTGGTTCCGAACATGTGGTAGTGCCTTAAGGTAAAAATTGCTGAAAATAGTTTATATCTACAGCTGGCATCCATTTCATCATAGATTGTATGTCTTCAACTTTAGCTTGAGCAGGTTTTGGTCTCTCTGTTACATTTTTTTGCGTTAAATTTGTGAGTGAAAGTCGTTGTTGGTGTTGATCTCTTACGTCTTGCGTTTAAATCAGTAACTAAATTGATTTCCTCCCATGCTGGTATACTGTGACTCCGTTCAAATAGGTCGGATTGTTCAATTTTAAGTTGGCAAACCTGGGTGTAAGGACAGTTTTTGTAATTTTTAACAATCTGCACATTGTTTGGAAATCAAAAAAAAAACGGCTTTATTAATTTGTAAAACCCTCTAGGGGATTTTCTGTTTGCCCCTATGATAACACGGAGAAGCGATTCTGGTGACCAAACTTCGGTTAGTTTTAAGTCCCTTTTCAATACTCGAATGAATGTTATCAACCTCCTGAATACTAGAGTGACCTGGTGTGGAAAATGTCATTCTAATGTTTTGTATGTGACTGTTCTCTGTCATAAACAATGGAATTTCTGTTCTGGGGTCAGCTATCACTCTATAAAATGTACTTTTTAATTTCGGAGTGTTCCGAAATAATTGCAGTTAAGATTTTTATAACTGCGCTTGCAGTATAATTGCCTGGTCGTCCACACAGAGCTTCATGTCAAACAGCACAGTAACCTTTCTTGTCTATAGAGGAATGTGCTGTTAAATTATATACATTAAAAAAAAAAATTTATAGAATAAGCAGCTTACGAGGCTCTAGCACGAGGTAGAGCAATGATATTCTGCAAATCAAAACAAACGACCATTTCGTTACTTTCACGATCATTTTGTATCTCTTCTCTCATACAGTTTTGTTTTCTATTTGATGAGTCTCGTACTTAAGAGTAAGTTCTCTAGAAGAACGATTTTCTTTTTTTTAATGCAAAACTCTTCACTCAAGTCGCAGCGATCTGATTTTGGAGCCAAAAAATCCAAATTGTATTCGTTGTTAAAAATTGACCTGTACATAGAGATTTTTACAGGCTGGACATTGTTGTCCTTACATGACTCTATACAAAGATGATAATATAACCTTTTAATGTTAAGTTCTGGGCTAAGATATTCTTTTTTGGTCTTGGCCTTACAATAATGTGATTCTGCTTTAGAAAACGTCTTACAAAAAGATCTATGCAAAAATAAAAATTTTATGAGAAAATCCTAATTTTCACCAAAATTGTAGATAGAACCCTCTGTTTCTGAGGTCACGATTTCGTACAAATGTGGACTATGGAGAACCATAAAGAAAAAAGACGCTAAACTATGTTTAAACCAGAACAGAACTGTGTTACACAGTGGTTCTCAAAGTGGGTGCCGCAAAAGGGGGCCACGACATTTTTAAATTAAAATAATTTAATTGTAATACAATTCTACGCTGTTTGTGTTTCTATTTTATTAACTTATCAATCTCATATCTTTTGATTGCACAATTACTAGTCTTCACTCAATTTATTGAAGTATGCTGAAGTTTTGGAAGAATTTCTTGAAGTATGCTGAAGGATTTTTGAGACGGGCTATGATGTATCAAAATGTTAATACAAATACCTTATCTTGGAAATCTTGCGTGGGTTGTGAAATCTAAAGGTTGTGAAATTATAAAGGAATTTGTTTTATACGCTATAAGGAAAAAATAATATAACTGCTTCATTCAATGTGAATCAGTTGTTAGCAAAGTTAATATGCCTTGAATTCAGAAGAGTTTTCAAAGAAATCATTAAAATTGTGAATTAAATCAATGCTAGAACATTAAAATCAAATATATTTGCAAAACTATGTGAATAGAAGCAATCTCACCACAATAACATGCGTCTTCATACCGAAGTGAGAAAGCTTAGAAAGCTTATTAAATGTGTGTTTTTTTAACTTAAAGAAGAAATATTAATATATTTCAACATGAACCGGAATTTTGTGAATTATTACAAAATGATTCTTGGTGTTCCAAACTAGCTTATTTAACAGAAATATTTGAACACCTTAATAAATTAAACTCTAGCTTGGAAGGAAGAAATCAATATTTTTTAACATCTGCTGATCAAAATATCTTTCTTTTAAAGAATAAAAATGTGAAAGATAAAAGTAAATGTCTATTCAAGTTGTCAAAGGAAAATATAATAATATAAGTTTATTTACAGTCAGTTAACGTAGTTAGAAGAAGAAGAAAATATTAACCATTATTTTCCATACATAGCAGTTGTTTTGTAAGACTCTTTATGTAGAGTCAACAACAGAAATAAGTATGTTCACTGAATATCCCAGTATAAGTGTCAAAACGCTTAATATTTTATTGCTGTATTCCACGTTGTAGGTTTATGAAATGGGATTGCCTGCAATCGTAAATATTAAAACAAAGATGAGATAAAGACAAAGGCGTTTGAAAATGAGATAAGACCTAATATCAAAAAATATGTAATACGAAGTATATTTATTACTAAGTGGCTACTCGCTTGACTCTAAATTTAGTGAGAGGATCACAAACATAAATCATACAGTATTCGAGTCTATTGTCTATTTTATTGATGCTACTAAATAGGTTTCTACACGGTGTGTTAAATACAATAATACAAATTAGTCTAAATCTTATGCTTTACACAACGGCCAAAACTGAATACTCATTTTTACTCCCCAAATATGAATTATTTTTAATATAACTCTCCAAATAGATCAACCCATAGAAATGTATTCTAACCCAGAATTTACATAAAACAATTGTCCCTTTAATATCCACAAACTGTGCCCTCACATCCTCCTTGCTTGCCCAAATCACGGGAACCTGACGCCCTCACCGGCGTCTACAATTATAATACTCCGGTCCCTTAAGACTTCTACCCCAAGAAATTTTCCTAAAAGATCCCCTTTCTAATGTGTTCCCCATTTAAAACTTTTGCCCCCCCCTCTCCGTTTTACCGTCTAGTCTTCTACTTTAATGTTGATTTTCTTAAAAGTACAACTCTGCATTGCGTAATTACCTAGATACTCTATAGTGATCATAAGTACAACTCTGCATTGCGTAATTACCTAGGTACCCTATTGTGCTTATAAGTACAATTCTGCATTGCGTAATTACCTAGGTACTCTATAGTGCTTATAAGTAAAACTCTGCATTGCGTAATTATCTAGGTACTCTATTGTGCTTATACGTACAATTTTGCATTCGTAATTACTTACGTACTCTATTGTGCTTATAAGTACAACTCTGCATTGCGTAATTACCT
>JAGFPH010004717.1:99068-112342 GCA_018207615.1 Philaenus spumarius
GCGTAATAACCTAGATACTCTATTGTGCTTATAAGTACAACTCTGCACTGCTTAATTACCTAGGTACTCTGTAGTGCTTATAAGTACAACTCTACTATTTCCAATAGTAAAGTTGCCAATTCGTTGGCAACTCATTCCGATTTGTAACCTATGCAAACATCAATCATCAGGCGCCAACTTTACATTGGGTTCACATTTTTTATTGTCAGTTACGTTTATAATAACTTCTGTTTTTAATTTTCTGGTGTTTTTTTAAAAAAAACGTAGGCCCTACATAAAAAAAAACTATTTAAAAAAATACTTCTAATCCTTTATATCTTTACTAACTTCAAAAAAGCAAAGTAATAATAATAATAATAATAATAATGCAAAATAACAAGGGTGCCGCGAATTTTGTGAAATAATTAATTTCAGTGTGCAGCCAGATAAACAAGTTTGAGAACACTGGCCTAACAAATGCGCTATAACACTCCCATTAATAATAGTTTATAAACAATGCCTTGTTTGTAGACAAGACTTTGTAGTTTTTTTTTTTTTTTTGTACTTCATTCGTTGTGATCTTACGCAGGCAATAAACAAACATCGAGTTAAGTATTTTCTAAGAAAATAGTAAATATAATTTTACTAAACTCAGAATAATAAAATATGTATATTGTTATGTGATCAGTGTAAACCAGCAGAAATACAAACAATAAATTCAAAAGCTAAACATTGATTGTAAAACGAGGGGGACGAGATAAATTGTACATTCCAACTAAGACACAAAATTAAACAAAATGTATGACCTAAATACAGAACTTAATCTCAACTTTATTTTGAACAATACATTTTATTGAACATTGTTTCAGTATTATTCCTTAACAATTATATTTGATTTGAAAATTTGCTACCCTTATTGAAATAAATAAATCGATTTAATAATAATGATTCAATGATTCAATACTGCATTTATTCACACAAACTAAAAAATACAACTAATTATGGTTTTACTAATTTAAGTGTGTACTACTATAACAAAACAGTTACATACAGGAACTGCGTTGTACGAAACTTTCTTTGAATTATAAAGATGCACTGTCGTATTTGCGCGAAGATCTTCATGAATGTCAAATCGATTATTTAATATCAGACAGTAAGCCTTCTTATTGTTCACTTGGCTCACAGAGTTTGAAGAATATTTGGTCTAGTATTGTTGTACATCCTTACTATTTGTTTAGTATACAAATAAAGAATCATCAATTTTACATTAAATACAATTAAAACCTAAAAAAAATATGTAAAAAATTATTTTAGATAATTGAAGCAGCCGTAAATAAATTCATATTTTTAGATATTTAACTTTTAAAACTTTTAACAGCCGCCTTCTTGAAACTGATGGCATCACCAAAATATAATCTTGCACATAATATTGTAAACAAATGTGATAAACATGCCATGCTCAGTCTCATGATTTTATTTTAAACCGTACATTAGATAATACATATTAAACAAAAACGCATACAGACATCTAAACAAGATAACTAAGCATACACTTCTAAACTAGGCAAGATATGATACACGTTAAATGGTATTATTTGCTAGTTTTGACCCTCTGAATAACTTGGTAAGGTTTGGTAGAATTTTTACAAGACTCTCAAGCTTTCTGGAAAACTAACTGTTAATTTCTTATTGCGATATGCCATAGTTGAGTATAGTTGAGTATACCATAGTTAGTTGCATTCGTAGTTGAGCGCTTTATTAATAACACACAATCAGTATTCTCAATGCTCACTTCGCTCACAGAGTTTGACAGATTTTTCGTAGTATTAATGAACACTTTATTATTTTTGTTATGTACGAATAACGTCAGTCAATTTGTCTTTATGTACACCAAAACCAGGGTTTTAAATAAATATATAGTAATTTTTTAGATACATGTTGAAACTTCCAGGGCAAATTACGTAATACAAGATTATTTAGTAAGATAATGTAGTTTGATCATTTTTAAACTATGTACTACATTTTTTTTTTTTTGTTGTGACATAATTTTTAAATATATGTAGAGCAAATGATTTCGTTTATAACTAAATAAATGTATATATATATATATATATATAAATACACCTATCTATTTGGCGGCCGTCAAAAAGTAAGCTATTTGGCTGCCACCCTTTAGAGAAGAGTATATCCATGTTTTAACTTGCTAAATTGATTGTGACCTTCTACGGATCACTGTATTAAATTTTTATTAATTTATGACTCCTTTAAGATCATGTTTCAATATTGGTGCTATTTGGCAGCAGCAAGATTGCGGCTATTCGGCGCAGCGTGTATATAGGTCCCTTTTGGCTGCCATATATGTTTGGTATGGGTACATTTAGCTGCCGGCAGTGTTGTCAAGTCGAACAGGTGTATATCTCGACTATTCGGCTGCCGGTGTCAAACCTACATAAAAGGACATTTTAAGCAACTATCAATTTTTAAAAGTGTTTTTAATTATATTTTCTTAGAAATCTTTCATAATTTTCTGGGAAAATTCTGTATAGCTAAATGAACTTAGCTGTGTGCCTTTCTTTAATTTAAACTCCTTGTTTGAACTCCAAAGAAACCAGCTTGTATATCTTCACTCATAATGCCCTTCCTTTTTTTACTTTCTCCCCCTATACCATAGTATATGGAGAAAGTATTGTATTCGTCAAAATTTTCGAGTTTGAGTTTTTGGTGGAAATATCCGTTTTGGGCCACCCTGAACCTAAAAAAGTGGTTTTCGGAGTGATGTCTGTGTGTGTGTCTGTGTGTCTGTGTGCGTGTGGCAGGTGGTGTATACGAGGACATTGGGTTGAGTTTTCACCGTGTATCCGAGGACATTTTTGCATCCGATGACATTTTTAGTGTCCTCGGATACAAATTTCATTAGATTCTTCTATAACTTCCCTTTTCAGGTTGCCTCATGCAAAAAACCCATTTCCTTTTAATGTCCTCAGATGCCTCCCTACGACGAATCTGTAGTTCAGCGTTTGACCATTTGGCGCGCTGCAGTCGTGGCGAAAACACACCGTGTTTGTTCGACCACCTTTCTCGCAGTATCCGAGGTCGCCCGTTCGTCATTTTTAAACACACAAGTGTGTTATGAATATTATTTTGTATGCATTATCTGAGGACTGAATGCGTCTATTTACTTCTTCCTGCTTCCTGTTGTATCCATTATTGCCAAGTTGTATCCATTGCTGCCAAGTTTCTTCAATCTCTAAATAACCGATAGTGCGTCTGGAACGAGCTATGTTACCTAGTTAGCGTGTTTCGAGTGCGTTGTACACGGTGTATCTGAGGACATCACTTTAAGTTTAGTATTTTACTTTTACTTTTTTGACAATTACTGCACATGTTACGGGAACTAAACAAACTTACAAAGTAAACTAAAAATGTTACCATAAGTTTTACAAAACTTTCCAATAACTTTTTTCTGTATAATAAATTGGTATTATATTATTTATTCACCTTGTGTAATATTTAATTACTACATGTTCAGTTTAAAAGACTAGGGCAGCCATTTTCCTGGGTGTTCAAGAAACCTTTTAAGACTTTAAGATAATGACTACTAGCTAGTATATAACGGCCTTCAGGCCTGGCCTGGCCCACCGGAACACCGGTGCGCCCCTTGGCTGGAAAATCTTTAGAAAAATAAAAGTGATGTATTGTATTAAATATTTTAATCTAATTAATTATTGCTACCATCAAAACCCTTCCTCGGCTTGGTTAGAGGAAAATATTGTTCTGCATGCCCACGTAGTACAGAAAATCTGCCAACTACCCTCATTTACTGGTGATGGTGATGCAATGAATATACAATTATTAAATCTCAGTTCCCGGGAAAACTGACCACTAACAAACGACCGACGAGCACCCTAGACTAGACGAAGATGGGCGGACATAATTTTAGCCATTAGCCTAGTTTATAAAACACAAAATATGTTTCCAAAAAGGCAGAAAAAAAGCCTAATTTAAACTAAAATTATTATAATACGATTGTCGAAAAGGATATTTTAAATACCATTGACAACTATATGAGACCTCCTCAGAAATAAAAATTTTATTAGAGGTTTTAAATTTTTTAAATAACGAAGAACAAATCTTAATTTATACAAATCAGTTTATCATTACACGACCTCTCGAAAATCTAAATTGTTGGTGTAAGAAACAAAATGAACATTATTTACCTAAAATTTTATGTTTTTTCCTGATAAAAATTTTGTGGCAGCACAGTTGTTACTTGGTTGACATATAGAAAAGTGATAAACCTTCTAGTTTTCTTAAAAACACAGACATGCCGCTAATTGTAGTCATACATCGTTAAGACTGTCATTTCCATAGGCAACGTACTTTGAGTAAACTAATCAACATCCGGATGAGTCTGCGAAATCCACTCGCCATCATTGATTCCTCGCTTACTTTACTGGGACCAAATGGTAACCGATTAGGACTTTCGTAGCTATAAATAAACAAATTATTGATTTTCTAAGTAATTTCTGTATATTGTTTTACAAATAGATATGATGTTAAGAGTGAAGATTTGAATAAAACTATGGGTATACTTACATTTTTATTTCAGTACCAGGAGACCGAGCTAAAGCTCGATTATAAGCAGGGCTATGATTTCAATAACTATTATTGCAAATTTCCGTGAACATCGTTTAGGTTAGGCCTATAACATTAAACAACTAAATAAAGGGTATGTTTATTTAGCAGAAGTATTCGTTGCCATGGTAACTATAAATAGATACAACATTAGGCTTACCTCTAATAAAATATCCAGTTTAAAAGAAAGCAGATGATTATTGTAATGGCATTGAAAACATTTGCATCAGCTGTGCTTTGTATTGTTTAAAATGGACAAATTTCACTTTTTAATTTAATAAAAAGACGTAGAAAACGAATTTTCCCAGACTGGTGACCATTTCCAATCGATTTCTCGTGGCCAAAAGCCCCATATAAAATCAAAAAATGAAAAATCCTTAGACGGAGATTCCAGATCCATTTAGCAGACAAACAATTATCTCTCGCTTTAGAAGATAAGATATATTTAAGCTTAAAAAGCCTAAAAAATCATGAATTTGCACAGATATTTCGGTACTAATCGGTTAACGGGGAGGCCACTCATTTAAAGACTGTTGGAAAGCTTACAATACTAAACAAATTTACTAAGTTCTAACAAATTCTGAAATATTATTGAAATTAGGCGGAAAGAACTGTTTTGGCGGGTAAAATGTCAATATATTTTAGAGCCTTATATTATTAAGGCAACGAAACATCGTAGAGAGAAAAACAAAATATCAAATTATTTGTCTATCAGTCGTCTATAATGATCAATCTACAAAATTCACGAAAGTATAAAATTATACAAAATTTTGTTTTTTTTAGTAAAATTTAAAACCAATTTTTCTCGCCCCTCCTTAAACCTACAACACACACTGTGCAATATTATTACTACAGATTTACTAAGTTCTAACAAATTCTGAGATATTATTGAAATTCGTTTAAAAATACGCTCATTAGGCCGAAATTACTGTTTTGGTGGGTAAAATGTCAATATATTTTATTTAAAGGTAAAATGTGATTGCTCACAACACATACTAAGCATACAACGTAGTGGAAAACCTAATATACTTTCTTTTGCTATATACTTAGCCTGTCATGTTTATGAGTGTGCCAGCACTGTTTTTTTTTGTCTTCAAATTTGTAGGCTATTACTTTCAAAATAAAGGGGGGGAGGGTGTAATTTAGCAAAGTTTTCGGGAAAATATTGAAAGCTGCATATTATATATAAGCAAATATAAAATAGTAAAATATCGATTTGTTGTACCTATATTTGGTACCTACAATTCATAGTAAAAGTTATAATATAATTCATAGTAAAATCATATTATTATGTTAATGAAAGCATCGTTTAAGAAGTATTTCACAATTGGATTACACCACAATGCCGAAAATGTTAATGAGTCATTACATAAAAGAAAAGTTAGAAGCCATTTAACTAAAGTAGCCTGATACACATTTTTAGGACAATACATAAATGTGAAAATTAGGTTGCTGACTTTTTACATTTTTATCATTTTTCTAACAATCTTCTTTTTCCTAATTAATGCATTTGAATTTGCAATGATTTTTTAAAATTATTTGTAGCCTATGGGGCGGAAACAAAAACGACTCCACGCCGGTCGGCGCAGCGGGAGTGGTCTGACAGTGTCAGCGGCGCGCATCGCCATGCCAGAATACATTACTGTTCCTTTCCTGGTATATGTAGTCACCGGTAGCCACCCCACCAAAATTCACGTCCGTGAGATTCCTTTCCTATTCCTGTCCAATCCCTTTCATGGTATGAATAACTGTACCTTATACGGTGTATTCAGTGGTAATTGTTAAGTGTTGCCACAGCAGCAAAAATATCACATTACGTACTGTTTACTTACTTGTTAATAAAAATAAGTGGTAGAGCTCGTGCGTTTCTTCGTGAAGCCTGGATAGTGTAAGACGCGAAGAGGTGTGGGGAATCCCAGATCGGGAGGAGAAGTTTAAATCAAAGCTCAAGTGAACTATTAGTCTGACAAAAAATATTTGGGTATTATTGGTGGTGTTTAAACGGCAGTTTCTAAATTTCAAACTGATTATAAATCAAAGTTTCGTAAAATTGCTTCTTAATATAAATGATAACCTTACCATTAAAACAAATTACGTTTAATTTTATGAATACCACTCCTATGATTCTTCATTATACCGCTTATCTTTAAAAATAATTCTACACTCACTTTTAATTTATTAAATAATACGTTTAGTAATAATAGCACACACCTACAAATAAAAAACCCAATAAATTAATAATTAACCCCTCTAACTGCCAATGTTAAATATTTTGGAGATTTTGCAAGCATATTTCCTAAAAATTATAAAAAATAGTAATTGTATTCGAATCCAAAAGGTTCCATAGCTTTTTTATAAAAAAAAGTCCAAAGAATATATGTATAAAAAAAAATCATTGGTGTAAATTGTAAAAGTTATTAGCTCAGGAATTAAAAGAATGTTCAATTGAAGAAAAGAAAATCGAACTTCAAGTCTACATAAAAACCTTAAATGTTTGTATTTTTTTTCAAAATATACAAAAGTTTTGTAATTTAGTTGTAAATAAAAGTGTATAAAAATATAATATATCAATTTCTAAGCAAGCCAAGAAATACTAGGTTTAAGAATATTTCCCTACCAAAACACTCTCTAACCATTGGGCAGAGAAGCTACGTTTACTATGCAGTGAAGTATTTCAATGAACTGCCAAATGAGTTAAAATCGCTATCTTGTAGTGTAAATGTTTTAAAAAAGAAAATTAATAGGAAAATAAGTGGATTTAGCATAGATTAAATAAACTGAATGTGTATGAAAGAAAGTTTTTTTTTTTAAATAAATTATTTGTCAAGTGAGATAATCTAGGTACACTTTATAATAAAAACAATATACATCAATTTCAATTAAACTATTATTATTGTTATATTATATTGTATTATACTATTACTTACTATTATTGGGCGTGATTTCTAGCTCAATTTAATTTCTTCTTTTTTTTTATCTTTAATTTAGGGACCAACCTATGTACGGACATTTGTGCCCCCCATAGGTCCTTTATGTATTTATACATGTAAAGGAATTATTGGTAATAAATAAATAAAATAAATTTCAATTTTTTTTCACAAAACAACCGTTTTAATGTTTCTACTACAAGACCACTAACAAAGGCACACATACAGTATAGTATTTTGAAAATGGAATTAAGAATATATACTTTACTCTCACTCACGCAACCCATACGGAAGATTGAAATTTTGTCCTATTCTAAAATATTGTATTTTCTAACGGTCAAACAAGTTCTGGGTGCTTTAGCTGACTGTAGAATAACTATATTTCATGAACAAAATCTAATAGCCTCCTAACACTAAAAATAAGGTTTAACTTATATCAATCGAGAGTATAGAATTTCCTCTTTACATCGATATAAAAAACTTTAAACAAATATCTCTGATTTTACATCATAATTATGTCAATTAAAAAATAGCTTATTTATTGGTAGAAAACTGTCTAATTTCAAGGGTTTCTAGAAATACTCCTATCTAAGAAAATATGAGAGTGACGAATGATTAGTTGGCAGTTTTAAAAAGTGCAAATTTTGAAGAATCTAATGGTGTCCAGAAATTCTATTTAAAACAAGTTTGTCTGGATTTTATGATTCTTAGAAAAGAACGAAGTTGCGCGCTATTTCTGTTCGTTTTCTTGCGTACCGTGTGAATACAACTACAATCTTAATACGATGATTACGCATGTAAGTAAACGTTTTAGAAAACATTTGTAAATACAAAAATTGAAGTTTGAAACATTTACTTTCCAACGGTTCCTACTTTATTTAGATTGGATGATTTTTAGGTTGTCAAAGATTCAGAACAAGTGAGACTATTGTATTGAATGGTCTGCAATTGTGAGACTACTACATATAGTAGTCTGGCAGTTAAAGGGTTAAACTATATATTTACAACTCGTAAAACAAAATATTTGGCAACAAATTCACTACGGTATACGAGTAATCAAAATGTTTATAGAAATGCGCGTAACCGCGATGTTACTTGGTCGAGGTGACAGTGTAGACAGACCCTCCCCTCCTTGTGAGTATGCTCTCGTACTCAACATTAAAGTTGAGTATGCAGGTTTGATGACATGGTGGAAAATGAATTGTGTTTTGTTTTTCATATTTCATAATACAACGTAACTAGATAAAGCCACAAACCAAGTTTCATCGGTACATGCTCATAAGTAAATGTTTATAATGTTTTACTTATTCTCCATAATGATAACATTTGGATTGAGTACGTAGGGTTGCTGCCACAGGGACCAAAAAAATGCGGGTATTTATGCAAATACAATAGACGACAACTAGATTAAGCCACATACCAACTTTCATCAGTCAGCATGTTATAAAATTTTACTTATTCACCTTAAGAATAACATTAAAACTAAATCTGTAGGTTTGCTGACATGGGGACAGAAAAAAATAGATATGTTTATGCAAATATCAATAGATCTCAACTAGATAAACCAGCATACCAAGTTTCATAAGTATATGTTCAACATAAGCAAGATATCAAATTTGTACTTATTTACCATAAGAATAACATAGGATAACGTACTGTGTTTAGCACTTTCAATATCTCAGTAACCAATTGTTATAGAGCTAAGATCAAAACACAAATTGTTTATTTTTTATATTTGAAATTATGGAGCAAATTAAAATTTGATTTCTAAACATTTTACATATGAAAAGTCAGAAAACCCATTTTTGGGGTACAAACACCCCTGCAAAACCCTCTGCCGGTAGTGCAATCTATCTGGGTTTCAAACTTAACCAATTAGATGCTACGTTACACAATTGTACCAAATTTTATCAAGATCGGACCTATTTTACGAGAGTTGTTGTGCCTACGGCACACACACAAATACAGATATACATATATGTACAATTTGTAACGAATTGTGTTTTTCGCATCTGGCGAACTCAAAACGATGGTCACGGGCTTAGATCTTACCATGCCAACTACGGTAGTAGCTTCTTCCCTATAGAGGAAATTCGCTTAAACAATGACACAAATGTTTAGATTTAAAAAATTAAAGATACACTAAATTTACACTTCCTCCTAGGCTAATCCGTTTGTCTGCAATTCAGTTCAGAAATAACGTGAGCAGTACCGCGATTGAACAGATCGTGCAAGAGATTAAGAGAGTCTGTACTCTATTATGGGAAGGGGATGGCAAAAATCAGTCCACAAAACAAACTGCGAAAAAAATGAGCGACAACACAACTGTTGAACAATAGGGATTGACGGGAAGTGCAAATAAGGAGGGTACAATGGCCCTTGACGACCTTGAAGGTAGGGGCGAGGCACTGATAACACTTGCCGCACGACAACACTGATATTACTAATTCGGAAATCTGCGACGCATAATGCCTTGACACAATCAATAATAAAATGGGAAGATCTATTCATCGATATTAAATTATTGTCTCTAAAATGGGGGTTTTTAAAATAGTTTAACAGAATTAATAATTTCTAGTTAAATACACTGTCCTCGTAAACACGTGAAAAATAATGGTCCTCGGATAACCATTTACACTAACATGTCCTCGTATACAAAACACACTGTCCTCGTGTGCATATTGAAATCTCATGGTCCTCGGATTTGCCCAAATTTGCCATGAAGCATCTGCATTAATTTATCTACCCCGTAACTCGACTTATACTCAAACAAAAATTCGTCCCCATGCATTTCTTACGGGAGTTTCAAATTTGCAGCATTGTCTTATGTTGTTTTTCATATATCTCCGGATTTACTATAGGTACGTAGTTAGTTTTGGTCTTGAAATACTCATTGAATTACAGGCTTTCATATGGAGTCTAGGGCCGAGGGCCAGCCGGCTAGGGATCAGTGACCTGTTCTACTGTGCGGTGGGTGTGGGGGTGGAAAGGTTTTAATTATCGTTTATGTATTCCGATAACAGTATGATTATAATATTTCGTCGTATTATCACTTTATATAATTAGAATAAAAAAAACTAGAGGACTTACCTAAACTGTTTAGTCACAGTATTTTGCCGATAACAGTATGATTATAATATTTGTATAATTATAATATTTCGTCGTATTATCACTTTATATAATTAGAATAAAAAAAAAACTAGAGGACTTACCTAAACTGTTTAGTCGCAGTATTTTGCCGATAACAGTATGATTATAATATTTGTATAATTATAATATTTCGTTGTATTATCACTTTATATAATTAGAATTAAAAAAAAAACTAGAGGACTTACCTAAACTGTTTAGTCACAGTATTTTGCCGATAACAGTATGATTATAATATTTGTATAATTATAATATTTCGTCGTATTATCACTTTATATAATTAGAATAAAAAAAAAACTAGAGGACTTACCTAAACTGTTTAGTCGCAGTATTTTGCCGATAACAGTATGATTATAATATTTGTATAATTATAATATTTCGTTGTATTATCACTTTATATAATTAGAATTAAAAAAAAAACTAGAGGACTTACCTAAACTGTTTAGTCACAGTATTTTGCCGATAACAGTATGAATATAATATTTGTATAATTATAAACCTTAAAAACTCTTCTATAGAAATTAGTTTAGAGTCGTACTCTATGCATTTAATCTTACTTCTCCCCTGAATCACTTCCGCTCTGGGGAGTCGACTGGCCCTCGGCCCTACCTGGCTGTTTTGACAGTTTATGACCCCCACGGCAAAAGATCGGCTGGCCCTCGCTCCGTTTTCCTTTCATATGAGATAGAGATCATCCAAATTTGTTGAGTTTAAGGCGAGTTATGGACCTCCAAACAACATAAATTTTCATTTTTCTAAATTTTGCCTTTAATTAAAGATTCATATCTCAAATTGTTAGTAAATTATATTATATATTTTAGCCTAAGAACCTTCATAGAAATACCGGTTTTCATTTAAGTCGTTGATTATTGAAATTGGACGAGTTTTAAGCAAACACACTATGGACAACCAACATAAAGTTAAATATTTTCACACTTTTCCCAAATTGTCTTTATAAAATCCATTCCTCCTTTTGTTAACCATACGTTTTTCACATATGTTCGTGGAAAATATGATTAAATATTCTTTCATACGTATAATTATTTTTGATTTAGAATTGATAGTGGAAACGTATTTATTTTATTTAGGCTTTCAAAAATTTTTATTATTTATCTGCCGAATTTCAATCATGAAACTATGAATTCGTAGTTGAGGTGATTATTAGTCTATTATTAATTTTGAGTTATTGCATTGTTTGTGTGTTCTCAAATCCAGTTGTATTTACTATGGATTTTGGTAGGAACACCAAATTTACTAAATGGAAGCGTAAACAACTCAAAGTGGAAACTGGAACGAAAACTGGGAAGCCTCAGACAGAGTCTAATGACTCAAGCAATTCTAAAACTTCGAAGAAAAGCTAATTCACCGTGTGTAATGATTTATTGAACGCTACTTTAAAAAATTTATATTTTTGACTATGGTGTTCATAATAAGGTCGACGCACAGCCAATATTGTTTGGAAAGAAGTATTGTAAAAGGCCAAAGACGACTGTTTATTTTTATTTTTTTTAAATACATTTTTACTATTTTTTTGTTATTAATTATTTTTGTATCACTGTATAAAAATGTATACTTCTCTGAGAGGCCTACTAGAATTTGACTAGAATATTATCACCATTATTAAGTTCAGTAATATTGTATTATTAATTTCAATGCTGCGGAGCAGCACAGGCCTCTAGTTTTACATTAAATTAGCACAATCTGCTAAATAAAATGCAAATTACCACGTAAGGCAGTCAAGAGTTATCTAGCAATTCTACAAGAGAAGTAATAGAAAGATTTGTTACCTTTGGCTCCTTTACTGTAATTTGAATATGATTTGGCGGCTACTGTTAAATGGGCGCCTTAGTGTCCACCTAATTACAGAAACGGTTTCTGGTCTACCATTAATTAAAGCTTAATAAAGATTTTAAAACGTATCATATTGTATAAATTTGAATACCTTTCCCTTAGAAATTTGTTAGACTTGTTATTTGCACAAGTCTATTTGAAAAAAAAATGACACCAATAAACAACAGAACGTGGTGTTTAATTACGCTCTGTGCAGGCATAGGTAGTAAGTACAATATTTGTCCTGTTGGGTGATGATTAAAATTTGTTTTATTTTTATTTTTTAATAACGGTAAATTTTATATCAATTCATAGTTTATTTATGAGAAATATTATCCTACATGGTTTGGGACTGTATTCTCATTCTGTGAATAATTTGCAACCATTGGCCAATGTATTAACTATATACAGGATTTGAAATAAAACTAAAAGTAACACTTAAACAAACTTTAATTGTTTTTAAAAAAGGTTTTGAAATTATTTCCGTTCTATTTAAATAGTTTTTTTTTTTTTAAGTAACGTCTGCCATAATATTAGTTTAAAAATCTAATAATTGAGTCAAGTAAATATTGGATTTACAGATTGGTATATAATACTAATATTGTATAAAACTAAAAGTAATACATAAATCGAACTTTAATTGTTGTTAAATAAAGTTAAGAAATCATTTCCGTCCTAATTAAATATTTTTTTTCAAAGTAACATCTGCCATAATATTAGTTTAAACAGCTAATAATTGAGTAAAAAATATTGGAT
>JAGFPH010004718.1:12722-24976 GCA_018207615.1 Philaenus spumarius
CATACTTTGAAAACAAAATTTATAATACATTTTTTAAATGTACATATTTTTTTATCTATATATTCGATTTTAAATATTAAAACAGATTTGGATTCACATTAAAATTATCTTTAACTTGTTATATTCATAACCCAATACATAACTAAAATAAATGTCAAATAATACAAAATAAAAAAAATATTGTTCACCATTTGTCGAATTTTAAATAGTAATTTTTATAGGCCTAGTCAATAAAGGTGTTGAAATTTGTTGTAGCAATCTGATATTTTTAAATTGTTATTGAAGGAATGTTTTCTAAACATGGTTCAAATTTTATTAAAACCGGTTAAATAGTTTTAAAGTTATTCAATTTTTACTGAAGACATGAACAAAAAATTGTTCACCGAATCAAGATAACGGAAAGTAGATTTTATAGGCCTAGTTAGTAAAGGTGTTAAAATTTGTTGTAACAATCTGATTTTTTAAAATTGTTACTGTAGGTATGTTTTCTAAACGTAGCTCAAATTTTATTAATATCTGTTTAATAATTTTAAAGTTATTCAATTTTTACTGAAGACATGAACAAACAATTTTTCACCGAATAAAGATATCGGAAAGTAATTTTTATAGGCCTAATCAGTAAAAGTATTACAATTTGTTGTAACAATCTGATTTATTTATATTATTATTATAAATATTTTTTCTATATGTGGTTCAAATTTTATTGAATTCAGATAAATATTTCTAGATTTGTTCAATTTAGAACCTGTAGAACACAAATCAGACCTGAATTAAATACTGACGAAGGCCAGAGAGTGGTATCTGCGCATGCGCTGGGTCAAGATGCGTGTGGCATGCATCGCCAAACACCGACCGATCGGTGTTCGAGTGGCAGATGCGTGGCGCAGCGTGATGCACGGAAGATGCGCCACGCCACTGCTACTTCAGTGTGTAGGAACCCGTTTAATAGCATTGGTTGATTTTCGCGTGGCGAGCAGCTACTTGCCACTTGCAGCAAGCTGCATGCCACGCTACTTCAGTGTGTAACCCGCCTAAATATAAACAGCAGAAAGAAAGCAGTAAGTCATAAGCGTTCCTATGTATACCAAAGTTGACGAATGAGATAGGCCTAACCTAAATATAAACAGCAGAAAGAAAGCAGTAACTCATAAGCGTTATTATGTTTATTATAAAGTTGACATAATATTAGGCAGGCCTAAAGTGCCTTTAAAGTGTAACATAACCTCAAAAAGTGTAACTACATCTATATCATCTCTGGTAATATCCTGATTTAATGGAGGTTATAAATTCAAATCGTTATTCAATAGCCTAGTATAATTCAAAACAAAACAAATAACTGTTTTTAACAGATTTGTTTTGATTCTATATAGGCCTAATATTTTTTATTGTTTCTATGTAGGCCTATTATTTATCAATAAATAGCCAACAACTGTTAAGAAGCTGGTTAGGGTGGAAGTTTGTTTAATCGAAATAAGACGTAGATGTACAGTTCGTGTTTATTGTGTATTATTTCTCTGTATAAGAAAACTTACAAGCTTATGCAACACAACTGAATTCATACAATCTCAATATCACATTTACTGTAGACATAAACAATACGTACAGTAATAATAAATACACAAATCACTTTACTTTTTTTGAGTCAAACTATAATCTAAATTATGTAATTTAATTCAGTGTAACCGTTTTAGTGTTTCAATCTATTACCAATAGTTAATCTAGGCCTTAATCTAGTTTTGTTGAGTATTATTAATCTGCGTATGAAATTTATAGGAATTGTATTGTCAATACAGCAGAACTGTCTTCAAGACGTAGATCTTTCTGAAATCTAAACCTTCGCCTCTAAATAATTCAGACATAATTCAAATTAGGATTTTTTATCCAATAAAGACTTACATCGTCTGATGGCTTTAAATATTCCCATTTTTAATGGAAAAGAAATCAGTGATAGTTATTTAATATCTGTTTCTGCAGCAAATATGTTTTATGTTCTAGTAGTTGTGGTACTAAAATAGAAATGATTTTAAAAACCATAGAGATGATACATTTTATTTTCCATTGTTGTTCATTTTACTTTATTTATGCTAATTTTATCCAGATAATATTATTTTTTTTATAAATTGACAATTAGTTTAAATTCTTTAAAAGTAATGTTTTGTTCATACATCCCGTACCTTAGGAATATTACCCATTAGAAATGTTCACTGTATTATTGTTTTTTGATGTTGTTTTTTTTTTTGGGGGGGGGGGGGGAAGAGTTTGAAGGCGAAAAATTTAAGCTGTCTTCATCGCTTACGGGTTCTGTATGTAGGCCTACTTATGGATAAGTAGACTTCTGCAGCTTCTTCAATAGCCACCAAATTTAGCCATGTTCTTGGACCAATAATTTTGACACCAAATTTTGTATGCAAAATATTGTAAATTAGATCACAATAATAATAGTTCTTTACTATTTTGTGTATGGAGTACATAGGCGTAACCAGCGGGGTTATAACCCCCCATAGTAAAAAAATATTTCGCACTTTGTTTACATTAAAATACTTAAGAGTAACTTTTTTTCAACAAATATGCAAATGTCAAGCTACAATAAGTTACCACTATATAACTGACATTAGCTTCGGTAGAACTGGGCATTGTCACTTTATTTGACATGCGTTGCAATATATTGTATCAAAAGTATAGTGTTCTAGATCCTGGCCTCTACCCGCAGTGTGTACAGTATACAGTATTGCTAACGCAAACCCACTGCTTGTTGTCTGCTCTAGCCTCGCGTAGGAAAGTATTTGATTTATAAAATACTAGCTGACCCGGCAATGTTTCACTATTGCTTAATTTGAAACTTTGAAAGACTGTAATTCGTATCCCTGAGGGCCGATGTAAATTATAATGGAATTCTTCTCATTGCTTGATTTACCTAACCTAAAATTATATTCAGTTTTTGATCCAAATCAGTTGTTGATCAAAATCAGCTGTTTTAAGCTTTTCATAAGAACAGCTGTTTCTGATAAAATCAAAAGAAATATTTCTTCTTCTTCCTTAAGATTGACCTTCCATAAGATTAAAATTGAAAATTTGAGGACCACTGGGGCGTAGCCCTAATGTCCTAGGACTTTGGTAAATATCCTAAAACTTTCCCAGGGTTAACCTGTGTTACTATGCAAAATTTCAAAGTAATCGGATGGACAGTTTGGTAACGCATAAAGGACAAACATACAAACGGACATACATTGAATTTTATATATATATAGATAAAGGAGCGCAAACAATTGCGCTGCACGCGCACCGCTTGTGCGCATTGAATTCGTCATATTTGTGCGAAAATCCATCCCTTGTCAGTTTTTTCAACGCACACTTTGAATATTTGCCGTTTATATTTGGACGGGAGCGTTATAGGGTTTTCGTTTTCAGCGTAATGTACCTGTAATTATTGTTTTTCAAGTTATTAATTTTCCAGTTATAATATATTTTTATAATTCATATAAAATGTATTAATTTAAATACTTGCCCCAAAGTTGGGAGCCAAATTTATAATATTTTTTATAAATTTTATAATTATTTCTTTGAAATTCAAATGCCCACACGTTGTGGAGCCAAATTTATAATATAACCTTATTGTATAGAGCCTATACTCTCCCTTTTTTTTATAAAGCCCCACTATTTGGAAGCCATTTTTTATAATATTACTAATTAATAATTCTATAGTCTATAGGTAATATAATTGAAACCTACTAAGTTCAGCTTCAATTATATTAGCTTTGAAATAAGTACAAGTTTGATTTAACAAATTTTGGTTTAATATAATTAAAATTATTCATCTAGAAATACATAAGGTTTATAATTTTGGTTTGGTACAAGACAGAAAGAAAGAATTGAATTTGTTTTATTTATAATGAGGAATATCTATTTCAAAAAATGTCTATTTCCGGTTTGGCTTAGCTCAGTATAACAATTTAAAATTCGTAGAATAAAGTTTGTTTTATCACCATAGTACATAATTCAATTAAATTTAATTTTAATTAAAATTAATCTCGGGTTAGGGGTACTCGTGCTGCTGTAATTATCAAATTAAACATACACGCAATTATGAATTCAAACATGAAGTTAGCAATTATGAAATGGCCATAAGGAATTGGATTAGAAGAAAGGTAAAGATTTTTATTTAAGTAATTTCCTTTAGGTTTTAATCTTAATCACTGTTCTTTGAATACTTATCAGTTTTTGGTTGAACACATGAGTAAATATCGAGTTATTGTACGTTTTGATTACACTTTTATAAAACAATTAACGGCTTCACTTCTCCATTGCATTAGTTACGTCCACCCACGCTTAGTTCTCAATTTGCACTGATTTTGGCTTCACTTTCAAACTATGTAGCCGGGTTCCTTCATTTCCGTCTATCTCAGAATCCGGAAATAAGCATCTACCCTTTTGATTTGCTGGTTGCGTTCACGTGATGTTGCGTCATACGTTTCTTTCTTCGTTGCCGTGGTTACGGAGTATTACGTCACTGCAGTTTTCCTAACATGGCGTGTTTTCTCTTTTGAAATTAGTTTTCGACGGATTTTATACCTAAAGTATTTCTTTGTTGGTTAAAACAATTGTAGAATTAATTTGTTCTTGCGTTTAAAGCATAAAATTTATTTACTTGTAATAATTTTAATTTACCCGATCAAATAATTACTTCCTTTTTTGAATTTTAGTGTAGGTTGTACTACTTGTGTCATATGTTAAACTAATTATGGTGAATATTTTAAGAATAATAATAATCTACGGTATATAATTAACTAATAATTGTTTCATAAATATTTTCTTATATGTAGAATACGTTTTATACATTGGATTATCTTGTTTTTGTTTATAGTTTAAATTACATGGTACATTATTTGTCTTTTACTTGACTCGTGTTTACAATGGTTTAGTAGCCTACAAAACATGGCTGACATAACTTAACTAAATACGTTTTTTAACCATCTTGTGTTCTTGTATAGTGATTTTGACAAATTTTACATAAATAATAAATATAATGTTTCGAATTTAGTTTCTTACTTTCATTTCTTCATGGGGATTGGTACTGGTGTTTGTTTATATTGACATAGGGTTCTCTAGGCTATATACTATACTGTTAGAAATGAATGTTTTTGTATTACTGAGATTTGAGACATTACACAGTTATTAAATATGGATTTTTCAGAAGGGAATTAAATTAAATTAATAGATTCCTTCAGAAACCAAACCATTCTTTGAGATCTTCTGAAAAAAGTATTATTAAAAAAATTAAAGCAGATGCTTTGCGAGAAATATCGGATTTGGAAATATCGGCGGACCAGAGTATAAAAAGAATAATACCTTTGCTTTCTTCATACCGATAGGAGAAGAGCAAGTTGAAAAACATCCTGGAAACAGGAAAAGATAAGTTGTAAATCAAATAAGATATTATGTAAATCTCTTTTTATTGTCATTATCAAATAAGTTAACCCTGGAAGTGACCTTGTTTTATCGCCCGGATTTTTTTAGCTTTGCAAAGATTTTGTTTTAACTTCCATAAATATAGTAACAATATCCCAATCCAAAAGTGTTCAGTAGCTTTACTATAGGAAAATGTCCAAAGAATTCATACACGTTACTAAAAAAATAATTAATGTAAAATTTTAAAAGTTGTTAGCTCAGGAAGCAAAACATTTCCAGTAATGGAAAAAAAAAACATCGTCTACATAAAACGTAGTAAATATTTTTTGTATTTTTTTTTAATAGTTGTAAGTTTTTTTCCATATAGTTCTAAATAAAAGTGTATAAAAATACATAATTATCAATTTCAAAAACATTTTCCGGAAAACACAATTTTGTATGTTCCTACTAAAAGACCGTTAACAAAATTAAGCCTATTTTGAAATATTATTTACTGCATGTTTACAACTTCACTTCAAAATGAATACTGAATGCCGGAGGTTCGTTGAAATCAACAATTCCAAAGAACCGAATGTAAAAACCACCGCGCGCTTTTTGTTATGCACCTACAGTGTAAAATTAGTGTTTGTGTGTGAGCCTTAGCTTATTAGCGAATTTCCGTAGGAAAAAATGAGCTATTGCAGTGGCCGTAATGGTAAGACCCAAGGTCGGGAGTAGCAAATGAGTGGCGATCATAGTCCCCAGAACACGTGTATGGTGTCATTAAAAAAAATTTATATAAGTATATATATATGTGTTCGACCACTAGCGGCCACATTTTAAGTCCGATTTGGTGTGTTTATTCACCACACACTAACAACACAAACATGACCATTATCCATAAAGAAAGGAAAGGCCGTCGTCTCAACGTATTGGAGGAATTTAGCATTTACACTTCCCAGAAGGAAAACCCTAACGTACTCCTGAATGACAAATTGAGCTTTGCAGCTAACCCCATCTATGACTTAATCTCTACTCTCTAAACAAACAAATACAGCTGACCTATTACCAATTCACAAGCAATTGTTTCTTCAGTTCCCGTTCGGAAGCACAGTAAATATGCCGTGGCCAAGCAAACATTTATTTCATGAACATTTGACGAGGAGTTATCCGATAAAACTTTGTAATTTTGTGTCGTGTTATCGTGTGTGTTCAGTGTTATTGTGTATTGTTTTATTTAAGTGTTGAGTCCTACACCTGACGAAGCCGGCTGTGAACGGCGAAACAGCGCTGTAGTGTAACTACAAAAATATCAAGAATTGCTCCGACTACTGTATAAGGTAAACTATATATTGTATATTATATATAACCTTCTTATGTGTTCACTGAACGCTGGAGAAAATGCAATAACATTTGTTCAGGTGAATTTATGAAACAAACATTCCACAATGTATTATAAAGTTTGTATAAACTTATTTTTGCTTCGTACCTAAAAACTTTACAGGGTATTAGAAAAGTACGGAAACGTATAAATATTTTAGTAAATACAGTATTCGTCAAAATAAACAGTTCTGAAGTTTTCTAGTTTTACATTATGTTTTTTTAGAAAATTGTTATGCAAATAGAAAGGAAGATATAAACATAGTTTTTAACACACACATGTTCTACATTAAGTTTAAAGCAATTAATTGTAATAGCGTTGTTGAAGATATTCGAACATGTTAGTGAGAAAGGGGTGCTGCATTTGTATAATGTAGTAGGTTATATCTTCAAGAAGCTCTACAATATGGTCCATGGTTCATTTTGGAAGATAATTTTTATAAGCATCAGTTAGTGAAAGATTAGGGGAAATTGATGAGTATTGAAACAAAACTAAACAATAGTGGCTAAAACAGTGTGACTGTAACGTCATATTGCTAGAACCACTGAGAACCAAAAGATATATTGCTACCATGACAAGAAGTCTAGATCTCTTGCAAAATGTCAAATGATATTATCTCTCTAACGTATGAGTACATTATGTGTATCTGCAAAACACATATTACGTAGAACCAATGGTTTGCATAGTTAATTGCTAACACTACTCTGTAACTTTATTTGTTCGTGATGAAACGGATCAGCTGATTATCATATAGTGATCAGCTGATCATTGATGCTCTCTTACCAACGTTGAAAGAATAAAGCAACATTTATGTGTAGTATTCAGAGTTTCATTACTAAACCAGTATTTGTTTGATGAATTTGTTGTGATTGCTAGGCTAATTATTTTTGTCTTCCTCTACCTTATAAGCCTCTTTTATTTTTCACCTTACATCATTGTCACCTGCTTTTTTTTTATGGGACTAATCTGTTTTGTGCTAACTATTTAATATTAACTTCAATAATGCCACTTAGTGAACAGGAGAGGATCAGTTGTCCAATGATAAAGTGCTTCGGTGATTGAATTAGGTCGTATAACGAAGTTTGTTAATTGTTCAATTAAAAATTTAATAATTGTAACCAGAACTCAAAAAGTACTAAATAAAAAACCTTAAGACGGTTTCAGGAAACAAAAAACATTAATAACAGAATAAAACCAGGAAAGCCTAAATCTGCAACAGATGGTAACAAATCATTAGAAATTACGCATGCTTAATTTAGTCGGAATCCGCATTGCTCGACTCGAATAGTAGTATGAGTTCTACAAAATTAAAATTAAAAAAATTTGTGCAAATCCTAATTTATTAAATAACGTTGTTTTCAGTTATGAGGCCACATTCTTCTTGAATAGAGGTGTAAATCTATTTAATTGAATGTGTACTGGAATTATAAAAATTCAGGCTGGTATTGCCAGGCCCATACTCAATACAGTCAAAGTAAATGTATGGGCAGGTATTATTGGTGGACAATTTAAAAGCAGAGAAATGTGAAAGGTTGTTTTGAAAGATATCTTTCCAAATATTCGAAATGTGTTGGACCCAACTTACACAGTGAAGTTGTTGGTTTCAACGAGATGGTGCCCCTCTTCATTTTGGCCTTCGGGAACGACAAATTTTAAATTATTTTTTCTTGGAAGGAGAATTGGACAAAGGGGTGCAGTATTATGGCCACCGAGATCACACAAATTTACACCATTGGATTACTTCATGTAGGGCCACTTTGAATGCTTTGTGTAGAATAATAAACCGCAAGATATGAACGATTTGCAGAATAATATTCAAGAAGCAGCAATAACTATCACTTGCACAATATCAAAGAACAAAAGGAGTACATTTCCAGCAAAATTTAAAATTAAATTAATAAATAAGTTAAAATTAAGTTAATAGACAAATTGCTTAATAAATATTGATTTTTAAATATATTTGATTATATCCACTTAATAACATTTTGACAAAACGTATTTACTAGCAACTAGGCCTATACATTTCCTTGATCTACTGCAACAAAGTATTTCTTTTAAAAACCCAAAACTTAAATTTTTCGTAATTTTGGATACAAGTATCATATAAACTTTTTAATTACAGCATTGTTCTTGTTTTAAAGATACCCTTAACTTGAAGTGTCGCATAATGAGCGTTTACATTTAAATATTTGGGTCACAACCCCTGGTCCACCCTATGTTAAGGGGTTCAAATTATGTTCTATTTCAAAAAATAGAGTAGTTGATGTGCCCGTTATAGTAATAGTTACATAATTATATCTCAAAAAGATTGCAAGTTATTGAGGGTACATTTTGTTCACCATAATTTAAGAGCTATAGGGTTCGTGACAATTTCCATACTTCTACTTCATAGAAAGTGTACGAATTAGTATTTACTTTTAACGGTAGGTATCACATTTGACCCCTTACTCTAGAATTTGAAATTAAAATCGTTTTCTTTCTTGTCTTATTTACATGTACCAAATGTTACGTATATTTTTTAAATATTAATTAGTTAAGTTTTACAAGGATAGCGTTTCAAAGCTCTAATGGTAACCTACAACTTAAAACACACAACTCATCTAAAGTGACAATACAGTGTAAATTACAAATAAATGAAAACAGTTTGCGAAGCTAAATCAATCGCTTCTCATTTAAAATTCATTTTAATTGAAGACGCTACGCTGGAGATTCGTTCTAATCCGCGGGAAATTGGATCTGTACAAACCAGTGTTTATTACAATGGTGTACAAGAAGTGACAACGAAGTACCATTTATGGTGGTCTATAAATGGTGAACGTGACTGTACTGTCTGTACTGTCTGTATTGAAATAACGGACCAACATAGAATTTACCACAACTACCAACAAAATGGAGAGGTTTATGTAGTGCATATTTTTAGTAAAAATAGCTTTTATACAACTGGTCAGAACTGGACAACTTATGCAAAATTAATTTGCACTACTTAATTTACGCTTTTTTTAAATTAATTTCACATTTAAGTATACATGTAGCTTTTGATTTTTTCGCCTTACAATATTCCCTTTTGAACGTTAAATTAGTTTTGGAAGTGACAGTTCTCCAATGCAAATCAAATTTGAATAATCATCTTGAACAGCAAGCTTAGCAATGTATGTCGTGTAATCAAATTATATAATAATCATATCTGCTAATGCTCCTGTGGTGGAGCTACAGCTACACATGTCAAGCAGCTCAAAGACTGTTTCCCAAACAATAGAAGAGATTTTTCTTACATAAATTATTAAATCGGTACTTGGTATTAAAAACAGAAAGTGATTTAGCTAAATCATAGCGCGAAAGAAGTAACATCGTTAAGTTAAATTTTTTACTATATTACTGGTTAAAAAATGTATATATGTATATATATTGTAAATGTGAAATAGGCATGCTATCAAACCATCACTGACACAACAAAAACTGAATAAAGCGTAGAAACAATAACAAAAATATAAATTTACGTGGTACACTTTCAATCTGTTGATTTTGAGCAATTTACTAGACCTAAGGTTCTCGCATTACATCCACCCCTGTCACAAAGTTATGAAAAATTTTGGGATCGTTTCGGAAGATTCAGGGTAGTTAAAATTCTATCATATTTAATGTTTGGTGCCGTTTATATTTATTTCATTGTTGTACAGTATAGTTAATTTGTTATTTTATTTAAATATATTATTGTTATCACAGTGAGCGCGTAATATTATGGTGAGCAGAGAGAGGCATACTGGGTCCGTATTTCGAAATATTAATTATACCCCTAAAAGCCCAAGATCGAAAATAAAAATCTAATTGGCAAACCCTAACTAATATACTACGAACGCCCTTGCTAAATAAACAGATTAAAATAAAATAATACATAACACAAGATACAAGGAAACACATCCCACGTGTTTTATACAAAACAGACAGCTCCTCTCTGGTAAACAAACCCTAGAGCCACTAGCGGGACTGTAGAGAAACTGAATTAGCGCATGCGTGATACTAAACGTATGCAAGCAGACGTTTAAAAAATCGCCTCCTTATTGATTCCAAAACGTATGCATTCAGACGTCTGCAGACGGGTGGATTTATGTGTGCGTTGGAACATTTGATAAGCAGGGAAGCGATTTTTCGTCCGTCCGTCTAGTGCAGTGTACGTTGGAAAAAACATCTGTCCGCATGCATACGTCTGTGCAACAGTATGCATCAGCCTTAAGGGTGAACCAGATAAGTTACAGAGTGGTCATCATTCAATCTATTGAACAGAGATCTAAAGAGTTTTGACTGTGCAAGAAATCTAGCTTTTGGTTCGCCATGGTTCTGGCTATAACGGCGCTACCAGTCTAGCCTCTGTAGCTTTACTTCAGAGAAAGATTGTCAACCAACAGATTTCCCGAAGGACACAAATTCCATACCCATCCTTAACTTCCCCGACCTTTTACGCTTACGTATGAGGAAAGCATCTTCCGAAATGAGCCAACCAACTTCTATTGCGGACCTCCGTGGTGACATAGCTATATTTTATGTTAGAATCATACGACAACCCTTATCCACCAACATGTTCGAAGATCGTTAACAATTCTACGTGTATAAACCTACAGCTAACGACTTAGGTTGCACAAGTTGACCGGTAGATCACCCCTGCTGTACGATGGAGCCACAAAGTTTTAGTTCTAGAACCATTCCGGAAAATTGGCCATTGCTTCTTTTTCGATTATGTAGTTTGCGTCTTTGATGTTGTGTCACCAGAGATGTTTCCAAGCCCCTAAATTTGAACAAAACAAGGTAACAAAAAACCTGTATTTACTACTTTCGTAATTGAGGTCGATATTTATTACTTAAAGCATGTGAGACACTATAACAATATTTGTTTTTAACAATAAACTAATAACATTTATATATTAAATTTGTATTATGATCTCTTGAAATTATATAACTGTGATGGGTACCCCTCAACTCGTAATTAATTATAAATAATAAGTAAAGATACTAAATATTAAAGTGTCCACTAACAGCGGACATATTATAGGCTGGCTAAAGGTACATCGCTGAGAAGACAATTAATAGTTAACTAAGGGAGGGGGACGCTAGAGGAAAGCATCCGGAGATGCATCAGGCAGTCTGGAAGTGAACGCGTCCGCGATTAGACTCAATATAAATGGGGGATTGATCTTGCTTTGGCCTCATTTCGTAACATTAGTTTTAGGATAATCGGAACCAACAGAGTAGTCGTTTGTAAATGGTTCAATAAACGTTTCAACTGACCATGAGTTTACTAAATCATTGAAGAACCCGCTCGCCATCCACCATCCTGACAACGCCCGTACGTCCGCACGAGGACAGAAAGGTACAGCCCAACCAGGGAAAACGCCGCTTCAGGATTCGGACGCTGGAGAGCCGAACCCAACGAGGAGGGACCCGTTACAACTGGTGTCGAGAAGTGGGATTCTTCAAAAAAAAAAAGGTAAAACTT
>JAGFPH010004718.1:25076-51842 GCA_018207615.1 Philaenus spumarius
AAAAAAAAAAAAGGTAAATCTTTATGGTAAAAAAAAAAAATTTTTAATGATTTTTACTAAGTAATAGATTTTTTGGGAAAGTTTTAAATTTATATAATTAATCAAACAATTTTTTTTTAATAATGCTTGAATGAATACAGTAATTAATTATTAATAAATATAAAGTTATTAATAAATATAAAGGAAATCATGCATGATAGGTTAGAAAATTTTACTAACGTAAACGATATGCAATAGTCAACTACGCATAAGGGAAAGGCATAGTATTTGGGCAGCTAATGCTAAGCCAAATCGCTACTGGACAAATCCTAAAGTTTACGATAGTAAAGGTTTTACGTAATTTAAGATATAAAATGTGATGCGCGGAAAAATGCTGAGTAATATTAGGTACACGCGTCACTAATGACAATAAAAAGGGTTTATGTGAAATAATTATTATTTATAAAATTAATAAATAAGTTTCAAATTAATAAAATTAATAAATAAATTTCAAATTAATAAAATTAATAAATTGATACAATACTAAATAATTACAATGGCGAACCAAATACCAATAGACGGTGTAGAATATTCGGTACAGGAGGCGTTCGATTTATTAAACCTAAGATGGAGGGAGACAACGGAAATGAATGAAACGTTAATGGTTGAATTAAGGCAAGCAGTAACATTTAATGAAACTTTGCAAGAAAGGTTAGCCGCGGTTGAAACAAATGAAATGGAAGTATCAAGACTAGCAAATGAAACAGTAAATTTATCGGATTTATATTTGGGTTTGGTGCCAGTGTTGCCAAGTTTTAGTGGTGAAAAAAGGGGGAAACGGTTAAAGATTTTTTGGATCAAATGGCGGATGTCGCATCAATTAGTAGATGGAAAGATGGGGAATTAATTAAATTGACTAAAATGAAACTGACAGGTATAGCAAAACAATTCGTAAAAATAGATTTAGCGTGTCAACAAGCTCGAACTTTCTGTGAATTTAGGGCCGCGTTCGAACCCAGATTTCAAGAAAAATTGCCAGAGAGTTATATTTATGAACAGTTGTCGCAAACCAAATAACGGCGGGGCGAGGCTATAGAGAATTTCGCAGACAGAATTAGACATATTAATGGGAAATTAATTCGAGTAACGGATAACGAAGCAGCTAATAAGGTTTTGCGGGAAGACGCGGATCGTAGAGCACTAGATACATTTACTAGAGGATTAACAGGTGAATTGGGGAAATTAACAAAACTGCAATTTTCGAAAACTTTTCAAGAAGCAGTAACAATCGCGATCGCAATTGAAGGTGTTGACATGGAATTAACGGGCACTTTAGGTGGTATACAGGGGACAATAGGCCAACAAGCAAATAAAGTAACTAAATGTAACAGTTGCGGGAAGAATGGACATACGTATAACGAGTGTAGATTTGTGAGACAAAATTATAGAGGTTTTGAAACACCAAGGGGATATCAAGGTGCACGACAGGCACCGCGGTTTTTACCACCACAATCGCAACAACAATATATGCACCCCAGCGCAAATCAACAAAGTAATATACACTACAGGGGAAATTCGTTTAGGGGACAAGGAAATTTCAGGGAACAGTTTTCACAGGGTCAGCCACAAAACTTTGATAACAGATTTAATAACAGCTTTAATAACGGAAGATTCCAAAAAAGGGGATTTAATTTGTCAAGAGGAAATTATCAGAACACAGGAAATAGGGGTAATTACTTCATAAATGGACAACAAAATAGGCCACCATTTCAGGCAAACGGGGGCGACCAGTCTAGCGGAAACAATGCTTTAAACTCAAATGGAGTGGGGCAAAGCGCCGTCCCTCACTCCAACCAACAATAAATAATTTTAAGGGATCGGCGCACAAGATGGTACGAATAAATAGGACAGAAGGGGTTTATAAAAACAATGATGTGTCAATTTTAGCAAAAATTAACGGCAAATGGGGTAGAGCTTTGATAGATACGGGAGCAGAAATAAGCCTATTAAACCAGGATGTAGCTACGAACATTTTAAAAAATGATGAAATTACAGTAGCAGGGGTGACTGGAAATATTTTGGATATCTTAGGTACACAAATGACAGAAGTTTTTTATAACGAAAAGGATTTTATTAAAGTTAAATTTCACGTATGTAAATTACTACTGGAATATGCTGCAATTTTAGGAAATGATATTTTAAAGTCTAACAAAGTAATAATTGACTTAAATGAAAACACTGTTACAATAAATAAAAACAAACTAATAATGATGGGATTTGGGAAAATAGAAATTAACCGGCCCATAATCACAAACGAACAAAATAGTAACTTACATAAAATTGTGAAGGATAACGCTTCTAAATTACAAAAATTTCAAGGGAAAATAAAATCAAGTTCCAGGAATAAAAATAAATTTAAATCCAAATTATTACCTAAAGGCACTAAACCATCAAAAGATGAAATTTTAAAAGCTCAAAACGAACATTTAGAATATATTCGAAATGAACACGAAAATTTAGGCAAATCGAAAGAAGAAAATCGTGAATATAATTTATTTTGTAAAACAGATACACAGATACTAGCACTAAGTGAGGTAATGGTTAAATTTATAATTAGAGGATCTAAGAATACAAATTTTGCTAATCCTAAAAATACTACAGAAATATTAAATCATAAAGCAATAATAGAACCAATTGAAAACCCGCCATTTAATATTTTGTGCGCCAGGACTTTAATAAATTTACAAAAATCTAGGACGTGTTTTTCAAGAATATTAAATATATCAGAAAACGAGATAAACTTAAAAAAGGGAACTTTACTAACCACATTAGACACATAAATAGTAACAACGGAGGGGTCATGTAAAGTAAATATGATTTCAGAACAAAATTATAAGGGTTGTGAGTATGGAACGTCACAATTAGAGTCTGATATTGAAAAGAAGTTACAACATTTACCAGAAAAAGAAAAATTAGAATTTTCAAACATGTTATTTTATTATAAAGATGTATTTAACAATGATAATAAACAATTGTCCGCTATTAAAAATGTAGAATACCGTATCGACACAGGGTCAGCCAAACCAATTTATGTACCACCACATAGCATTCCGTATGCGCAAAGAAGTGTAATTAGGGAATTAGTTGACGATCAATTGAAAAAGGGTATAATAGCGCATAGTTACAGTCCTTGGAACAGCCCTTTAGTTTCGGTAAAGAAAAAATCGTTGAATGGGGATGTTAAGTACCGTTTTTGTGTGGATTACAGGAAAATAAATGAAGTGATAACACCGGATGTACATCCTTTGCCTAGAATAAGTGAGACAATTTATTTCTTAGGCGGTTCTAAGTATTTTTCAGTAATTGACATGCAGGCAGGATTTCACCAAATTAATTTAACAAAAGATAGTCAAGAAAAAACTGCGTTTTCTACGTCCTGGGGACATTTTCACTATCGCAGACTTCCCTTCGGACTTAAGGTTGGGCCTAGTGCTTTCCAACGAATTATGAATAATGTCTTAATAGGGCTCAGAAATGAAATCTGCTTACTTTATCTCGACGATGTCATTTGCTTCAGCAAAACCATGACAGAACACATAAATTCATTAGATAAGATTTTTGCTCGGTTTAAGGAATCAAATTTAACAGTAAATTTAGAAAAATGTAAATTTGGAGTACAGGAAGTTAACTATTTAGGATTCTTATTAAATGAAGCCGGCATAAGGCCGGATGAAAAGAAAATAGAGGCGGTAAAACACTTTCCTATACCACAAACAGTTAGGAATGTACGGAATTTTCTCGGCTTGGCAGGGTTCTATAGAAGCCACATAAAGGATTTTTCAAAAATTGCAAGACCATTATTTGATTTAACTAAAGAAGGTATAAAATTTAAATGGACTACGGACTGTCAGACGGCATTTGAAACATTGAGAGATAAATTAATTACATCGCCAATACTTAAATATCCAGATTTTACAAAAGAATTTATTTTAGCAACAGATGCATCAAAGGAAGGGTTAGGATGTGTTTAATCTCAGGAAATCGATGGCAAAGTTCACCCGATTGCTTTCGCTAGTAGAGTGTTACATAATGCTGAGAAAAATTATGACGCGTCTACTCTGGAGATGTGTGTGGTTGTATGGATTTGTTAACTTTTTAGGCCATATTTGTTAAGGAGAAAATTTAAAATCATAACAGATCACAAAGCATTATGTTATTTAACCTCTTTGAAGGACCCAACAAGTAGAATTTTACGATGGAGTTTAAAATTGTCGGAATTTGATTATACAATAGTACATAGACCTGGAAAATTACATACTAATGCAGATGTTTTAAGTAGGAATGTAGGGCTAACTAATGTAAATTTAGTACAGAAAGAATATTTGCCAATAATAGACTTAGATGAAATTAGGAAAGCACAATTAAAAGATGAGGAAAGTCAAATTTTAAAATCACGTAAAAATTATAAAAAAAGCCCAGAAAAAGTAATCTATTTTCAATCAGGAATCGAAAAATTAATTGTAATACCAAAATTATTAAGAAATAAAGTAATTGCATTACATCACGACCTTATTACGGCAGGTCATGCGGCGGTTAAGAAAACGTTGTGTAGAATAAAACAAAAATTGTATTGGCCTAATATGGAGAGTGACGTTACGAATTATGTCCGCGCTTGTAAGTTTTGCGCTCAGCGAGTTGATTACGGTAAATCAAAAGCACCTTTGGGTGATATTTTTACAGAACCAGACTTACCATATGAGGTAATAGCCATGGATATCGTGGGCCCTTTACCAATCACGAAAGATAAAAAGAGATACATATTATCAATAATAGACCATTTCACACGGCATGCGATATTTATACCAATTGTAGATCAAATGGCGGAAATTACGGCTAAAGAATTAATGTCCAAAATTATATGTATACATGGAATCATTAATTACAGATAGGGGCGCAAATTTTACTTCACAATTGATGAAAAATTTATGAAAATTATTATAAATTTCGAAAATATTAACAACTGGTTATCATGCCCAATCGAATGGACGAATGGAGAGGACACACCATACAATTTGTAAAATGTTGTCACATTTTGTTAATAATAATCAGGATAATTGGTCCGAAATCTTACCATACGTAAATTTGGCATATAACACACAAGTACATGAAACAACAAATTTCACGCCTTTCGAGTTGCTTTTCGGACGTAAGGCTAGTATGCCGTTGGAATCAACATTAACTATTACAGATGACACACTTATTTATGAAAATTATATAGAAAACATTAGATCACATTTAAGCGAGGCATATGGTAAAATTAAATTATATCAATCAAAACAATTTGACAAACAGAGGAAAAATTATAACAAAAATACTAAACAAAATCATTATTCAGTAGGACAGTACGTGTATTTATATACGCCTGCATTGAAACGACACAGAGTAAAAAAATTAAATAAACTTTGGCGTGGGCCATTTGTAGTTCTAAAAGTAATGTCAAAATTTAATATAACGTTAAAAGTCAGAAATCGTGAAGTAATGGTTCATGTAAACAGAGTTAAACCGTGTTTGAAAGTAAGGAATGGCAAATTGCAACCAAAAAGCAAGAAAACCATGGAAAATAGGCGGTTAAAAAATGCTACAAGCAATGATCTAGAACAGAATTTAGGAATAGGGACCTTAACAACGGATACCACGGGTACAACAGCTACAAACGCCGCGAATACTAATGTTGTAGCTATACCTGATATTCATGCAGCCGGTACAAGTGCCATAGTACCAGCACATCTACAACCGCAAGGTAGGCCAATTCGTATTAAAAAGAAACCATCTCGTTTTCAAAGTTTTGATTTATCTTAAAAAGACAAAGGGCGAAATAAATTACAGAATATGTTTATTGGTATAAATATAAATTAATAGATTTAATGAGCGAAAGGAGTGCATCTTCAATGTATCATAGGGAATATGTAACTATATGGGACCAGAATTACCTAATGGAACACCTTTATATGAACACAACACTGTAGGGATTCGTTTAAATTGTAATCATAAGAGAAAGATTAAATTGTTAACAGTAATGATGCTACATGGAATGATAATAATAATTAATTAAAATTGATTAAAGCTTAAAAAAGAAATTAACTAAATATAAAGTTTTTGTTAGGCTAAATGTTGAAATACATTCAATCGGGACATGAGACAGTCCTACATAGACTCACATAGTGACGTACGCTATCATCTTACAATGCTGACTGAGTAAACATACGCTCGACTCCTAAGGCCTTGAAGCACGATTATAACGCTGTTTAAAATTAACATGGGATAGGAACAAAAACTTTGGAATGAATTGATTTAAAAGGACTTTGGAGATTAAATAAAGGCAAAATACATTTAGATAATGTTATTAAATATTATTAGACATCGTGTAAAATTGTTTTAAGTAAAAATATTCTTTTTTTTTTCAATAATTAAAAATAAATAACGTTTTTGGAGATATAAAATATTACTAGCCTTGAAAAATCAACGATGAGCAGTGCTGCTGTGACTTTGCATAGCTTGCATTGTTATGTAGGGTTCTAAATTGAATTAAGTAGGTTTTCAACACATGCTTGTATAACAAAGTAAAGGTGTAACTTCTCCTGACGGCATAAGTGTCTCAAAAAGGTGATCAGAATGACACATAGGGTTGTAGACTAGAAGAGTCTGTAGGAAGGTTATTTTTGATAAGGGTTAAGGGTAGGATAATGGTTAATTTTTTCTTATCTACTAAATAAATAAAGTTTTTTTACTATTACAAAATTTAATAAAAGTTAAAAGTACTTCATACATGTTTTTAAGGAAATGTTTTAATGAAGAATAAATTTTTGGTTTTAAAAACATTTCTAGTTAAGTTAACTAAAAGATTTGTATGTTGTGTTGAATTACAAGGGTGATTCATAAAATTTGACTTTCATGCAAAAACGAAGAAATTCAGGGTAGTTAATAAATATTGGAGTTCAAATGGATAATAGTTTTAAATATTGAGATGTTTTGTCAATTAAGTATGAAATAACATAATAATGAAGAATAATAATAAAATGGGGACAATAAATATTGAAGAAAGGATAATTTTTGAATGCACTTAGAGGGAAATTTTGAAAATGAAGAATAAGTTAAGTTTTTTAATCGACGAGTATTGAAAATAGTTTACTACTAAAACTGGAAGTTAAGATGTATAATAAATGAGTAATTTGAGAAATTTTGTAAAATAAACAGTTTAAAATATATATACATATAATTCGTAGTCATGATAAGGCCTATAATTGAAGAGTTAAGTGGAGTTTTGACTTGTTTTGATGAAATTAGGGTGATTTCAGTATTTATAAGGAAGAAAGATATTTAAACGTGTTGTAGGAGTACCTACAAATAATGTTGTTTTATTTATGAAATAAGGTGAAAAATGATAAGGTATAATATAAAATACAAATAAATAATTGTACAAGTTTATACAAGTTGGTAGTTTAAGAGTATGAATGTATTTTGATTTGTTAGAAAGAACATACACTAATTTGAACATTGTCTTACATAAAGGGGAAGCTTACCTTCTTAATTTCCGGCACTTTTGCCACATTTCTACGCTATCCACCTAAAACTATGTCACACTTCTAGACAATGTAATTTAAATTCATGTATAGTCCGGACAATAAGTTCAAATAAAACAAATTTGTAATGTTTTTTTGTTGCTATTTCGATATTGGTTTGAATGAATGAATATAAATGTTTACGGTGAATATTAATCTATGATCATGAATATTCATAAATATTATATTATGATTGTTTTTGTATAATTTAAATGATAAATGATTAATAAGAAGATGTGTTGATTTGTCACACGTACATCAAAGTAGTGCTACTTCGTTCAAAATGTATAATAAATGGAAAAAATGTAAATCATGAGAGCGATGAATGTTTTTATATAAATAAATGCGATTATACAGTAATGGTGCGACGTGTTAAACAGTTTAAGATGTATCAAAACATTAAGATATGAACAATTTATTACCTGTGAGTGTACTACGTTATGTAGAAAGGTGCGACGAATAAACATGTTTTATGATAAGATTAATAATGAGGAGATAAGTGTGAAATATTACAGTTATTGTGTTTATGTTGGAATAATAAATAATGCGAATTAAAGAAATAGTTATTTAGATATAGTTGACGACGGACGACGTCAAAGAATGTCTTCGAAATAATTATGTATTACAAATATGGGCGAATAAGAGGTTTTATACATGAATTGTATGAAATGTGGATTTTACATCAAGGAATTGAGTAAAATAATTTACAAATGCGATAGAAAGCTATTTTTAATTGTAGGAAGGATGTAGACGAATGGTCTAGATACGTTAAATGGCTAGGATATTCGTTGATTTCAAGTTTGAAGTCTTTATAAAACGTCACTAGGTTAGGTCGAAAAAGGAAGAGTGATCTCCTCGAAAGCGAACCAATGTGATTGGAAGGTCAAAAAAGAGGGGGTGGGTTATAACAAAATTGTTAAAAATATATTAGCTAATAACGTCATGGGGTAGAAAGCAAGATTATTTTTAAGTTTCAATTTTAAATTATATATTGCATTTTCAATGTAAGTCAGAAGTGCCGACTAACGTGTAGCAATATTATTCAGCAACGTAGATAAATTAAGTTGAGTCATACTATAAAAAGGATCATAGAATTATTGTGTAAGAATTTGTCACAAGTTGATTCAGAATTAACAGGATGTCGCAATGCTGACATGCTGGGAATTATAGCTGTCTAGAAGTTCACAGGAAAACTGTGTACGTGCAAAAATGTGCAAACTTGCTAAACCACTGCGTAGAAGCAATGCTAGACTATACAGTTTTTAATTTCACATTAACTAAGAGGGTATAACTTGAAATCTCAACTAACTTAGAATCAGAGGAGGGGTTAACTGTGGATAATCAACCATAGTATATTTAAACTCTATAAGCCTTTTTATCTTACGTTGTTGTTTATCTTACTTTACATTTCAAATGGAGTTAATACGAATTAATATATTATTAATAATGATCTTAACAGTAGAAGAAAAAAAATGATAAGGGAATAGTTGTGTAGTTGTGTTAGTTGTGTATTAGTAACAAGATCTGAGTGGACAATTGTGATAGAATTTAACATTTCAAAATTAGTAGATAAAAGCATAGGGTTGAATGAAGCAGTAGTAACTGAAGATTTTTTTTAAATAAACTAACAAATGAGTCATTGGGGGATTTGGAAGAGATGGATAAGTTTAATTCAAATAGAGTCAAGTTAGATAGATTACTGCTGCACATTCAATGAAAGAAAGAAAATAATAAAATAATTAGAAATGTCAGTTGGACAATTATGGAGTATGTAGTGTGATAACAAAAGTGTTAATATTATGTATACAAAAAATACCATGTTTAACAAATAAAATATTTAGATGTTGTTTAGATTCTCAGAAAACAAACAGAATTACAGTGATAAATATTGGACATAAAGAAGAAACACAATTGGATCTACAGGACTTAAGGATTAAAATTTGACCTGCGAAAGCTGTCCCATAAGTTGACATGAGTAGAGATATTTCTGTTAATCTAATTATTTTTTTACAGGTTTAGAATAGGAAGGGTTGATAAATTTTTGAATTTAAAGTATAAAAAGAATTAAGTAACAAGTTTCACATGAATGAAAATAAAATGTCATAAAAGAAAAGGTTAACTTATATAATGAAATAGTAGGACAATGAAATGAAACCAACTTTAAATTATTTGCATATAGGGATGAATGAGGAAACCTGTCAAAAGTGAAATATCAGAATTGCTTCACAATGCATGATACAGTAGCGTTCAAAACAAAAGGGGAAAAATGGACAAGAGAATTTTTTTTTTGCACCTAATTAAAAACTTGCAATTTTTTTCTAAAGATTATTACAATTTTGGAAATACAGGTTTCAATTCATGGTTCTACAGGTAATGATGGGTTTTGAGTTTTTTTTTTTTTTTTTTTGAGGAAATGTTATAAAAGTAATTGAGATAAACGTAAATGCAAATAAATTGTTTTAATGATAACAATGCAATTTGTGAAATTTCTAAAAAGTTGTTGAATTGAATGGGTAATTAATAATTTGAAATTTAAAGAAAAATGATATGTTGTCATGTAAATGGCCTTTTACTCATAATAACTGTTTTTGTTAATAGTAAAATAATGAAGTATGGAGAGATGGAGTCGATCCTGAGCATATCTATGACAGACAGACACAATCACATTCTTGATACCATGTGGGCGACTTACGAGTTTGGAACTGACCAAAAAAACTGCTGTTGGAATCTCCGTCTGCTGTGAGATGGAATCCAACACACTCTAACAAACAACTACCACATGAGTACAATTTCACAAATATAATGATTCAAGAGAAGTGCCTGTTGAAAGTTTTACAGTTTTATATGCTATACCAAATTCTAAGTACACTTTTAAACTATATTTCTATTGATTAGTAATATAATTTGAATTTATAAAGATGTGATTGGTTTGCAATGTTGAACAATTTTTTTTCTTTATTTTTAATGATGTTAAATTAAGAACTTTTTTTTATATTTACAAACATTAAAATTTCTTCTTTTTTTTCAAGAAAATGTTTCATTTATAACAAGAATTAATAATTTTTGACACAAATTTTTTCCACATAGTTATAGTTTTAATTTAAACTTGTATTACAAATAAAATATTATATATAATAATAATAATAACTTAATGTTTATTGATTTTTAAAGAATTTTTTTGGATAAACCATTAAAGATGGTCGCAATGATTTTTATTTATGACAATGAAGGGGAATATGACAGCTTTATGCCTTTTGGAATAATTTTAGTTTCTTTTCAACAAATAAGACAAAAAAGGGGAAAGTATAAATTGATATTAATTCAGGGGGCCTTGTGGGATACAAATTTTGGGTTGTTAATTAATAAAAAATTAAAAAATTAAAGAAAAAGCACAATGTATGCTGTTTTACATAATTAGTTTCCACACGGAATAGGCTGTCTACAGGTCGCCTCATTTATAAATTTCTTTGCAATGTTTGTGATTTCACTCATACGATATGTGACTTCGCTCATTTAAATCATGTCACCTTGATTTTGGTGGAAACAAAGCTACAATAGTGAAACTTGTTATAGTGTTTAAGAATATGGAGTTTTAGAATTAAGTTTACTAGTTTATGTTTTTCTACAATTCTTTCCCGCTAACATTGGGCAGCTTTGTAAAAATTTTTCTTATGAAGATTGGATTTATTATATATAATTAATAGCTACATTTGGTGATATAAATGAACAATGTTATTTTGGGAGTTGTACTAAAATAATGTGCAACTTACCGTTGTATTATTAGGATTAAGTACTCTCTGTTGGTTACCATGAACTATAATTGTTTAAAATGTTCACAAATTGAATTTGTATTTTTTTTACATTGTTAAATTGAATAGTTATATTTTACATTTTTTGGAATTTGAGAACATAGTTTCAAATAGCTTAACGTCATAAATTTTTAAATAACCTAATTTTTAGTATATAACAAATTACAAGTAGACCAAAGCAAGCATTTTTTTGAAAAAAAAGAAATAAAAATGATTAACGTCGTGGATTGACTAGGAGTTGGGTGTCTCAGTTTTGATTTTGATTTTTTTAATTAATTTTTCTTTGGGGTAATAAAAATAGCCAATGTTTGTTTGTTTTTTTTTGTTAAAATCATTTTTTTGACATTGTGAGTTGGGGGGGGGGGAATTGAATCCTTCTGCTCACCGCTCACCAGAGAAGCTTTCCGACCATGACGAAAAGAAAAAAAAAGAAAAAAACTTGAATGACATCAATGTTTAAAGACTCGACCAGCCCTTCGAAAAGAAAAAAAACGAACAAGAGTGGTTTGAGCAAATCATTACAGACTTCTTTAGATTGTTGGAAAAAAAACAAAAAACCAAACATCAAAGAGCTGCACTTCAGAGTGGTGAAGGAGTCGAAGGGGCCGACTCTGGTGACGCCGGGGGGTGATGTGATGGGTACCCCTCAACTCGTAACTAATTATAAATAATAAGTAAAGATACTAAATATTAAAGGGTCCACTAACAGCGGACATAGTATAGGCTGGTTATAGGTACATTGCTGAGAAGACGATTCCTAGTTAACTAAGGGAGGGGGACGCTAGAGAAAAGCATCCGGAGATGCATCAGTTAGTCTGGAAGTGAACGAGTCCGCGTTTAGGCTCAAATTAAATAGGGGATTAATCTTGCTTTGGCCTCATGGCATATCATTAGTTTTAGGATAATCGGAACCAACAGAGTAGTCGTTTGTAAATGGTTAAATAAACGTCTCAACTGATTATGAGTTTACCAAATTATTGAAGAACCCTCTCGCCATCCACCATCCTGACAACGCCCGTACGTCCGCGCGAGGACAGAAAGGCACAGCCCGACCAGGGAAAACGCCGCTTCAGAATTCGGACGCAGGAGAGCCGAACCTAACGAGGCGGGCCCCGTTACACAAACGTTTTAAATAAAATTTTTGATTTAATTTGATACCTATTGAAGTCGGTAGAAAATGTATTACTAATATTCAAATTATCTTAAGATGTCGGAAATTGCATTACAAAATCAGATATTTTTAGTTCATAAATATTTCTCAAACGGGTTGTAAGATAAAGTCGATTTACTTCAAGCGTGTACATTTTTGAAAGGTAAAGGCGTTAAATGCTTAGGTTTCGCCTATTTTTTGGCTATATGTGTTAATGTAATTAATATTTTAACACGCAAAATGTTCTAAAACAATAGTATGTGTATATTATAACCATACAAATACTAAACAAGCATTACAAATTAAACCATTGTCGAAAAACTGTAGATAGAACTTTTACATATAGACCTACCTAGCGTTTCCTCTTGTTTCTAATATTTTGAATTTGTTGTTATAATATAGTCTATGAAAATTTTCCGATTTGATTGAATTTTTACACAGATGTTTAAATTGAAACTATTAATATATTTTCAAATTTTAAAAACAATTGATACAAATTATAGATATTATGGTATGAACATCATATCTGTTATCTTTAAAAAATTCTTCGTTAAATTGAAGTCTGTAGAAAATGTATGACTGATTGCATGATATTCAAATTAACCTACGTTGTCGATAATTTCATTAAAAATTCAAATATGTTTAGTTTATAAAGATATCTCAAACGGTTTTTCAGTTATAATTGATTAACCGCAGGCGTCTACTTTATTGAAAGTTGGGGGTCAAAAAGCCCCCTTTTTCGCACTTTAAGGGCCTGTATAGTATAATAAAAACTAATAAAGCTAGATAATATAGCTTTTTACAGTCATAATAACTTATACTACTTTATATGTGGTAAAATACCACAACAAAAACTTTCTTCCAAATTTTGAAAAATTTCCATTTTGATTTTTTTCAAAATTTGGAAGAACATTTTTCTTCTATGTACATACTATTGTTTTAGAACTCTTTTCATCTTAAAAAAATATTTAAGATAACATTTCAAAAACACGCGAACCCTGAGATTTTAACCCTCTTTGCCTTTCAAAAAAGTACACGCTTGCAGTAAATCGGTTATAACTTAAATATTGTTTCTGGTTATACGATATATACAAATTTTAAAATTTCAATTGTTAAGCTCTGTGATAAATTAAACTGAAACAAGTACTAACACAAATGTAATATTTTTCATTCATAGAAATAATAAAGCATGAACAATAGAATCAATGTCAAAGATAAATAAGTAATTTTGTATAAGTAATAATAATAATTAATTTGTTAATAAGGTGACAACATAAAGACAATGATAAATGTCCAATTCACGAAAAATAGCTTAATTTGTTTTGAACAATTAATTTACCATAGATAAAGATTGTCCAACATTTATAAAAAGTAACCTTTAACATTCTTGAAAAAATATAATACCTACATTTTCTATATGGAAATCAATGTATATTAAACAAGAATGAAATGTGTCTTAAAAAATGCCAACACAATCGTATCTTTTAACGCGTTTAAAACGAAGTTAGTAAGACACCAAGTAAATATTATGTATTCAGTCAAAGGTCGGCACTACAGAGTCATTGAAAGTTAAAAGGATAACAAAAAATAATCTAAAGACTGGATATACCCAAGTGCGTGCACCACTGCATATTGCGAGCAATCTGCTCATGAGGTGTGTTAGTTACCTTGCCTAATTTAGTATAAAAGTAAGTCGCGTTAGTCCCGACGCCGACGCCAGCGTTTTTATATTAAGACGATAATTTTATGTATGGGTGTGATGGGTCTCTGAAACCTGGAACTCCGAACTATGCGTATAATTCCACCAAATATAAAGATTGAAAACTGAGGCTATAAAAAGGGTGTTTTGAAGGTCAGTATTCATTAAAAACGTTAAAATCTTCTCCTGACGATGCATATCATTTTGCAAAAAAAAAAAAAAAAAACGCGCCCAAATATGTTCAGTGGTTGTGGTTTTCCAGTATTTTGGGCTGTGAGTATATGTAATATTGTAACTTAAAAATCCAGTGGGAGGAGCCCTGGGGTCCGAGGGAAAAACCCTTTGTTGGTGAGTGCTTACACCATAACAGTAATGTACATGCAAGATTTTAAGAGTGTAGCTGCGGGAAAAAAATCTTTACACCTAAAAAAGCCAGTGAAGCGGAGCCCTGAGACAGGTTTGCAAAATTCTTTGTCGGTGCGTGCTTACACCATAGCAGTGTTGTACATGCAGTTTGAGTTTTGCGTATATGACTTTACAGCTTAAAAAGCCAGTAGGGTGAAGCTCTGAGGTCCGGTGATATAATTTTTTGTTAGTGGGTGGTTACACCATTATAATTATAGTAATAATGTTCATGCACAATTTAAAACTGTAGCTCCAATAGTTTGGTCTGTGTGGATTTACACAGCATTGCAACTTAAAAAGCCAGTGGGGCAAAGAACTTTGGTCCGAGGGCAAAATCTTTTGTTAGTGGATGCTTACATCATAACTGTAATGTACATGAAAATTTTCAAGTTTGAATCTTTAGTAGGTTTGACTGTGAATATATTATAACATTTGCAATTTAAAAGCCAGTGGGGCGAAGCGCTAAGGTCCGAGGGCAAAATCCTTTCTTATTGAGCGTCTAAGACCTTAAAAGAAGCTGTGTACAAATTTTCATTGCAATCCGTTCTGTGGTTCCTGAGATTTTGGCTTTATATACAGGGTTTCTGAAAAGTATCTTACAGCTCCTCCCTTACTTTTTTACTATAGCAAATAGTTTAATGCCGCATACGGCAAGGTACTTTAGTGACCAAGACTATTTTTTGCTCAATTATGAACGTTTAAAAATTTGTCACAGGGGGAAGGGAGGGAGCTGCCTCTAAAAAGTTAGAAAAAACCTTTAAACACTTAAGTACATTGCCATATGCCGGATCAAAGTATTTGTAATAGTAAAAAAGTTAAGAGGGGTGTAAGTTACTTTTCAGCCACCTGTACGTAGATGTTTACATTTAAGTTTTGCTTACACTTTTTGACCGTTGTTTTTACTAAGATACAGGTTAGTTTCTGCAATGTAAGTTTACTTTTATTCTGATTACTTAATGGCTTATCTATTTTTAATTTCGCAAGCGAAACGGTCCCCGAAACTGTCACTACAAAGCATACTTCTGTAAAACCTAAAATCCGGAAACATACGGAACTAATCAACAACCAACAAAGATAAGTAGAGTGGAGAAAGGCTGCGCCATACCGGTGACACGACACAATTGGGTTCATCCTGAATTTTCCCGAAAATTAATCAGCATATCAATGTACATCGTTTTAAAGGTGAGATTACGGCCTAAAACCTCTATCTCTAAAACTTTTCTGTTATACAACGTCGGTAAGAATTACAGGCAGTTCTTTTTTTAAATAAGTACAGGTAACATCGAAATTTTGTATTTTACATTTAATTCCAGTGTAATATGATCCACTGGATATCATATTATTTTATGGTAAGTATACCATAAAATACTTATGGTTTAAAATACTTGTTCGTTTAAAGTATTAAACGAACAAATTAAAAATATATTGAAGTGATAAATTTTATAGTTTCATAGTTGTGGCTGGTTTCCTGAAAGTCTGCGATTTGTTTTTTAAGGGGTTGTGGGGGGAAAGCCCAAGGGGGGAAATGGAAACTTTGGGGAAATTACACATCTAACGATACATATAATCAACTGGTAAAAATTCAGCTTTTCTGGAATTACTTTCGATAAACAGCGTATTTGGGCCTTCGTTGACAGCTATTTGTGTCGCGCGTTCGGAACACGAGAATTATTGGCGCTTCCCGGTCACACGATTTCAAGTTTGCTGTCCGTGTTCGTTCCTTGAAACAGACCTATCATATTGGCATCCAATGCCACTTCCCGTCTCAAAACCCAAATAAAACTTCCTGTCTCAGCTCAAACTGAAAGATAAAGCTCTTTTCATTCTCACGTTTATTCTTACCTTTTTCCTCTACTTCCTTTTCAGTCCTACTTTTTTCCCTACTCCCCCCTCCAACAATGTTAAAAAATGTTTTGGTCACGCAAAATTTGAAGACATTCAGTGATTCAGTGTGGTGTTGATGTTGTGCCCTCTGGTGGAGCTTGAAGCCCATTGTGATTCTTGGGTTAGCTGACTCCATTTCACCAGTGGGACTTGAATTACAGTATTAGGATATATACTCCATTAGAAAGTCACATTAAATATATCCTCACAAAATCTCTCTCTCATATCCTCACAATTCCACTCTCTTATATCCTTACAATTCCACTCTCTTATATCCTCACAATTCCACTCTCTTATATCCTCACGATTCCTCTCTCTTATAGCATCACAAAAATCTTTCTCACCTCCCCACGAAAGTTCTCTCTTATGCGACCGTTATATCGCTATAATGAACCAAAAAGCTACAAAACCACAAAAATAAAAAAATAAAATTTTGGAGAGAGAACCACAAATTATGATAGTCGATTTTTTTTTGTAACAAAATCCTGTTTTTAATTTTTCTCTATCTTCAGAGATAACAGAGTTCCCACAATTGACCATTTGAACCACTCTGCCCACAATGGGCCAGACGCTAGAGAGAGAGAGAGGAGAGGAGATGGGTAGAGGGAGAAAGAGAGAGAGAGAGAGAGAGGAGAAGGGAGGGAGGGAGAGAGAGTAATGAATCATTAATGTTAAATTTCTGGGTTTTTTTGTTTCTGGTTTTTTTAAGGCAAGCTTAAAGACCATACAGTCTTTTTTTAAATTAAATGTAATGTGTAGGCCTAATGGTTAATATTTCTATTCTACATTCAAAGGTGTAACATGTTGTTCCGTTTCCTTTCATGTTTACTCTAGCATTATTACATTTAAAATTAGAGTTCAAAGAGAATGTTAAATTTCTAAGGAATAAATCAAATAATCTTTCGCTGACTGGATCAAAGAAGTTTGTGAAGAAAATGAAAATGAACGAGTCAAATAGCTGTAACACTTTGAAACGCCTTTGTATTTAGCAAGTTTGGCGACTTTGTTACGAAATGTTTGTAATTGCCAAGCAATGTAAATTACTTTCTCTTCTTTACGCAAAAAAAAAAATGAGCAACGCTAGGAGCATTAATGTGGCATTTTTAATTATTCAGTTTTTTTGATTTACAAAAATTTTAAGTACGGTAATTGAATCGTTAATTTTAAAATAATTTTGAGCCATATATAACAGTTGTTTGTTGAATAAAATTATATTGTGAATTGGTGTATTGCTTGTCGGATTTATCTGTTTCTTTAAGTGAAACTGTAATGGTAAAATTGATAGAGAGAACACATTATTACAAGTTTTGTTTTTGATGTGAGTTTAGAAGACATTGGGAGAGAAAGAAACCGAACATAAAATATACATACCTCTGCTCAGTGTTTGTCCACCATATCTTATCTCTATGAGTTGTAAGTGAATTTTGGAAAAGATTGTGATTTTAATGTAATTTTAAGACAATCTTGTGGGCAACAGAAAGAATTGTTTGACTATTTAAACACTAAGGGAGCATGGTGCGACGGGGTATATGATACAAATTTTTAAGCATACATTGCATAAAATGTGTATTGGTGCATTTTATTAAAACGTATTTAAAAGCAAATTTATTTCTTGAAGTCTGAGTTCAAGAAACTAATTACAAACCAATTTGTATGATGTGATAATGTTTACAAATTAAAGAAGAACGTTTAAGGGGTATTCTCTTTCAATAAATATAAAATACCTGAACATTAGAACTTAAGTAATCTGATAAGCCACCAATTGTTTTTGGATATTATAGATATTTATAAGCACTTCTTACATTACCAGGAAGAGTCTGTACATTAGTAATTGCAAGATTTGTAACTTCTATTCTAGCAAGCTCTACATGCAATCATGGTTTTGAAAATATTATTTTTATTCGTTTGTATTTATTGAATAAATCAGAGACGTCGGGTTAGACTAGCACAAGGTTTTGTGATGTCAACCGTTACGAAAATTAAAAACTATGTATATTAGCGGTAAACCTGCAATTGTAGCCACGGCCAGATTACCAGTTGCATGAAAAACACCCACACAATAAAAACATGAAATTGGGTTATTATAAATAAACACGAGCTATGTATAATAACTTAAATGTTATATGTTAAATGTTAAACTTATACTTAAACATAATAGGGACGTGCAGCTTGCTAACAATAGGGGCGGGTGACAAGCAGCGTGAAATCAAACGAAATATTTGCAGGCTAAATGATCAAGAATGAGCATCTTCCCACCGACAATATTTCCATGTTTATTTTAAGGTAAATTTATTTAACGAAGAGATCGACAAAAGCAAATAGATAATAAAACAAATGAAGTTCGAGCGGTGAATGTGCAGGGTTACAATCAGACCGTTATTTCGTGTTTTATTTTAATCCTCCTCTTGTTGTCGTTTACGATTTCACGTTTCGTTAAATGTATCATTGTTTGTGAAATCATTCTCTTAAACCTATTGTCGGTGGTTTAAAATACACGATCTATTAGCACGATTACATACACTGTAAAAGGAATTGTTTAAACATTAGTAGATGCGTTTTCCTTATAGGATTTTCAAGGATATTTAACTTCGGTTGACCGTAGTTTCGTTCGCGGATATGAATAAAATAGTAATCCTCTTACAAAATCACATACGGATTTTATTGAGGCGAAGTTAGGACCATTGGGTCCTCTCTTCCACATAACCTCGAAACAAAAAATACACAAATACATAAAAATTCATATTACAAATAAAAATGAATACACAAACAAAACTGCAAATAATAATTACTTCTAAAACATAACGAATAAAAACTAAAAATATACACATTTGTCTACTAAGTAAAATAAAACTAAAAGTTAATTATGCTACAGTATAATAGATAAACACACTTACACTCTCATACACACACACATTCAAGAACATGCCTCAAATCCCACCCGAGCGCCCGAAACTACCCAAAACTGTCGCAGAACCAACAACCCAAAGCAGTTTACAGTTTAGAAGTAATTTAAAATGTATATTTTTTACAATTCGTTTTGTTTAGTTTGTTTTTAGAAAAAAACTTCTTAGGTCTACAAACAACAAACTATATATATAACCAGGTCTATGATTTTATTGACTTTTAAGTAATGGTACAGAGCCTATGATAAATTATAAGAAGTAATCACATACAGTGTTTACTTTAATGTGAACACAAAAGTTAGAGCTCGCGCATGGTTTTATGTTTTGATTTTGTTTGATAAAGTGTGTATCTTTATTTCTGTCTGAGGCCCCACAGCTCCCAAACGGATGAATCGATATTTTTTTTTTTTTTTTTTTTTTTTTTTTGAAAGGAGACTTTATTGAGAATATTTTTAGCTATGATTCAAAAGTCTGATCAGCCGTTTGAAGATGGTCATCTTTTTCCTGTTTTACGTTTTAGAGGGTTTATTGTGTTGGGGTTTCTTTAATTTTTGATTTACACGCAATCAGACGAGCTATAAGTGTAAAAAACAAAATTTGCAGACTAATCTCTTATATTTATTTCATATTTTTTAGTATGAAGAAATAAACTAAATATCTAAGATTAAGCTCAAAGGTTTCGAGCAATAGGTTTTTAGCAAATTTGTAAACATAACCATATTTATTCTTGGTTTTGAATTGAATTTGTATGTATCAATGTGTACTATTAATTCTACTAGTAGTTCTGTGAACAGTAGACCTCGCTCGTTGAAATAATAAATGTGGTTTTGAGCTTGGGTTAAAAATAGAGTGCCAGTAATGAAGTAGAAGGTTTAGCCAGTGAAAATGATTTTGCAATTTATTCGTCTTCGACTGCCTACTGTGTGGTGCAACAAAGAAACAAAATGAATAAGATGTTGTAGTTGGAAAAGGACTACAACTCAGTAAATGCGACGCAACTCCAATCGGGCTCCTTATCTCGCTCCCCCTCCACAACTCACTCACAGCGGCCACACTGATGTAGGGCAGGAAAGAGCAAGACAACAGGTAGCGCTCTCTCTATCCCTCTCCATAAAATTATAAGGTTTTATGAAGATACCTAAAGAATATACGTATAAAAACATGGTTAAAATACAAAAACTGGGACGATTTTTATTTTAACAAATATGAAGTTTGCGGCAATTTTGTGAGCTTACCGTTAGAGATATGAAAAAACATCAAGAATACAATTTTGTAGAACATCAAATTTGCCCAGGCAAAATATTATTAGTTTTTAAATTCTTCTTACGGTTAAGCCACAAATTTTCTTTTAAAAAAAGCTGACACTGAGAGAAATATTGCGGCCACAATTTTTATTTAATTTAAGGGGTTAAAAATGAAAAGTGAAAAATACCATATATATATTACAACGTAGTACTATAGAGCACTCTCTTTGCGAGCGAATTTTTCTGTAACACTTTTGCTCTATAATTGCTGCAGAATAAGTTAATATCACCTACTGGAAAAAATAGGCTAGCCTTTTTGTCTGGCCTAGGTGATATAACTGGTTGTCTAATATTTAGCTGTCTAAATATATCGACCAAAAATTTACTCAAAATTAACCTTCCAGTAATCGTATTTAAGCTCAGTTTAGAACAAAAGAAATTAATTTTACTTATTATCCAACTCAAGGTAATGAGAACAGTGGAGCTGACCTTGTAAATAACTTTATTTGTGCTTTGGATATTTTGATAATGCAACACTTTGATTATAATTAAAACAATAGGAACTATGGTAATGGAATATGCAAACAATATTTAAGTGAAAACTAAAACTTTTTTATACTGTAAAATAATAATTAACAATTTATTCGAAACTAAAAAACATAAATTAAAATATTCTCTCTTTGTTACCTTCCCAACGAATACAATTTTTAACCAATTAAATTTAATTTGAATTCTTCTTAATTAATAAAGATAGAACAAATTTACTATTTTAATTGATTTTAATTATTTAAATTAATTATCTTTATTTTATTTTATTCGTTTATGAAATTTAATTATTCAATTTATTTTAGTACTTGAATTTAATTAATTTTAACATAATCAATTACGACTTTTATTTCAAAATTTACACCAAGGAAACAATATACTTTTAATCCTACCTAACCCAGTATATTTAATAAATTTAATTGAAGCTAATCAGGCACATTTATAGGCGACAGTATCGTAAGTACGGTTTTCACAGACCTTTTAGAGACGCTTAAGTTGGCCGGCTTTAACGGTGCTGATGTTGTTTGGAGGCTGCAGGTTGGCTAGCAGGTTTGAGTTGCTCTCGTTCCTGAATTCTATTGCAGTTGTACATCATACTGTGATCTTATAGTCGTGTTGATTTCAAAGTTGTACTTGGCTGAATTACAGGTGATTGATGGTTAGATATGTCTTCCTGGTGTCCGGGATTCGCTCGTTCCGTTCCAGCGTTGTTAACAATTCATGTTCTATAGCCTCGCCAGTCTAGTTCCTGAAGTTCCAATAATGAAGTCGATTTACTACCTTATTGAAGTCCTCGTAGTTTCAATATTATTTGATTAATATTGATCAATGATGAACATCGCATCTTCTCTCACTAGTGAACTGCATAATAAGCTTATAGTAAAAAGTGATAATTTATAACTGATATTAATTTTCCATTTATGTTATAAACGTAGTAAAATTTTCTAAGTCCAATCTAAGAGAATACAATTTGAAGAGTTCAGCGTGACGAGTACTCTACATTGAAGATTTATAAACTTAGGGTATAAAGAGTTTTTAAACAGTCCCAGGACAACGTGTCCCGCGCTTATATAGTGTCAATTTCCACTAGATCTGTTGTCAACATTAAGTAACATACACTACGTTTCTCTTGTTCTTTAATTTTTATTTTTCCGGGGTTTTTCTTCTCCAGATAGTTTTAATTAATTTTCCATAAATTATCCAGGTTATTTTTATTATTCTATTGTACTTTTTATCTACTTTTTTCTATTGTTTTCGTTAATGAACTTCACTATTATGTTGGCAAAACCATAAACGTTTCTGATTGGCCGTTAATTCCACGCCCATTCTATCCTGTTATCTTTGTAAAAACACTATTGTTCTCCTTTTTTTGTCTTTAACTTCTCGCGGCGTCTTTAGTTTTTCCCGCGAGTGAGCTTTTCTGGTTCTTTGAATTTGCCTCTTCTTTTACGACTTCGAGTGGTGTTCGTACGACTTCGCGTTCTCGCGCGAGGCCCGCACGTGCCTTTCTCGTTACGTTTTCCGGGAAAGTTTTCCAGTTTTTTTAACACAGATTTTCTTTTCTTCTATTCTGTAGTCCTTTGCAAATTTATGTACTAGCCGAAATTTTGTGAATTTTCCTTTGTTTTTGTTGGAGTTATGGGATTTATAAAAGTTACGATTTTCTGTTTTTTTTATTTAACTAGTTTTCCGAAATTTATTTGGTATACTGGGTTTTACATACATTATTATACTCTACTACTTTAACTTTAATTATTATAATCTTTAAAACTTTATTTTTTTATTTATATTGACTCTAAGGTGTGAAAACTATCACCCTTTTTTCTATAATAATATTTAAAATTTTCTTTGATTTTCCTATAAAACTTTCCTTTTAAAAATACTTGTTATGATTAAATTTTACTTACATTTTTTCTTTTATAATTAAATGGCAATTAAACTTGACGATTTTAACTAACTTCTAAAATATTGAAAATTCGTTATTTTCTTATTTCACCTTTCATTTAGGTCTATTCTTTATTAAACCAAAAACACCTCTCTTTCTGGATTTTGGGAAAATTTGAAATTTTAGACTTGAATTACGTAAGCATTATTTAATATTATGACTTAGGAATTGCATGGCTGACATACCCGTGTTTAGCGTAATGTGTTTCCTTTAGAAAAATCCAAATACGTAATATTCCTGGATCCTGGTATTCCCAAAGAAATCATTAATTAGAGGCTAAGTTCTTTTTGCATTTCTGGACAAGTCAGGGTTCAACAGTCGCTTACGTAGATAACGCCCCGCTCCCCCGAAATTGTTGAAGGTTGCACTACATACGATCAAGATTCCATGTTGGCCTAAAAATATCGCTTTTTACAATTTCTTTTATAAATTTAAATTTCCGGAGTTACACGGGTCCTGCCCTTTGTAATATATATAAGTTACAATTAGTTTATGTAATCTATCACAGTAAATAAAATCTTTTCCAATAAAATGAATTTTTCTTAGTATAGGCATAGCTTAAATAAACCAAAGTTCATATGTTTTGTAATTATTTTGTTTTGCAGTTTCTGTTGCAGTGTACCTATTTGCACAAATTATTGAATTTGTTTTCATGATGGTGTGAACTGTAATTCATTTGTTGTAAAAATACAAACAAAATAAATAACTAATTTCATCATTTATTCAATTTCTAAACATTTTACCGAATCTAATGTAAATATTGTTGTAAAACAATAACTCTTTAGACAAACATTAGCTATGCATATTAGTTAATAATGAGACAAAATACGACTTATGTATTTATTATTGATTTGTAATACAGATTATTCTAATACAATAAAATATAAAAACTGTGCATATTTTTTCTCTTTTAGTAATCACATTTCTCTGCTACCAGAAGGTAAATATAAAGTGTTATGTATAGGTTTTGTGATCATTAAATAGTTTTTAATTGTACTTAATTAGTTTTAATACATTATTTATTCATGTAAAATTTAGTTTACTTAGTTTTTTAAATTCCTTAAAATGTTAATAACGGTAACATATTTTGTTACCTTAATAGTAAAACACTGAATTATTAAAATATTACTGATTTTATTGTCTGACTTCCAAATATCTCAGGAAATTATAGAAAGATTGTAAAACAATTAATTAGTAATTACAATACAAGTTTATTTTTATATTCTTTAATAATCGAAACTCATAAACGTTTACCTGAAAATTTGTGTTTGGTGATATTGTCGTGAGGTTACATCTAACCTCTAAAAGAATATGTTCTGTTAAGGTGAAACAAATATTTTTGAGTATTCTAAAGTAGAAACTACTTTCAGAAGATATTGTTGTGGGTATAATAACAGAATAAGCAAGCAACACGAAATTAAAAATATTAATGCCTTCTATGGAAGTAGGCTAGTTGAAATGAGTTAATATTATGTAAGAAACTGTTTCCTGTCCTTATCATCTGTTTCAAAAATTAATGTTTCATATATTTAAGCTTTATATTTTAATTTAGTTTTACACAAAGAAAATATTCGTTTTGAAGTGTAAAAAAGTTTGTGTACTTGTCTTCAAAATACAGTAAGAGTTTGATGGCCGTATTACATAAACAACTTGCACTGAATTTGTATTTACATTTGAATTTTGTATAACCAATTACAAAATTTAATTTTATCTACTGTCCACAACATAGGATCGAATCTTTACATAGTCATATCTATATATTTATATTCCCAACTCTAATTGAATTAAAATTTACAATTATTTTAAAATTAAAAATATGTTTAAAATAAAATGTTTCTTTCCACACCCACATACAAAATCGTTAAGTAAACTTACAATAAAGAAATTAGGTAACGGTTTGATTATCGTCCCATGCTTGATTGATTTGTATTCATTATAGAAACAATAAGTAATTAGTTGCACCTAACATTAAATATCTGTAATAGTATATTGTAACTTAAATTATTAATAATTTTTATTCTTCGTAAAACAATTTAAATATAACAAAATGTCTTCGTTATAACAAATATATTAATTTTAAAATAAAATTTTAAACTGTTGGTTTTTGTATTTTTACAGATCTCTTTCAGGAAGTACTAAATCCGAAATAAAAAAAAAGAATTATTATAGACGAAAATCTTATATTATTTGAACTCCATCAATAATGGGCGCCATCAAAGTGGCCGTATATATGGTGATGATGATGATAGTACTAATTGCCGCAGACAGAGACTTACATTATTTTCATAATACTCAAAATAACCTTTCATCAACACGAATGGGATTTGTCATGCAACCACAATTACCAACATTTTTGCAAAAGGGTCATCATTTCATAGTTGGCGGAAAATATGTCAACAAGATTTATAAGTATCCTTACATGGCATTTGTTTATGGTGAGGTAAGAATTTGAATTTTAAAATGTTTAACATAAAGTATATAAATAAATGCTTTATAAACATAACTAACAATAAATGTTTGTGTACAATTCAATTCATATACATAGCTTTACACAACGATTATTTGTTGGCGAACGTTTTATAAAGATCATTTTGGTTTTAAAAGATTACGAAAACATATAATTGGCAGTCGTTACCAAAGGGCGATTTGCGAAATATTTCTAAATTTTTGTTTTGTTTTATGATGTTTAAACACCTAAACTTAATTATCTGAAAAGTTTTGGGCAGTATGAAATTTTGCAATAATTTCTTCCAGACACGTACATAAAATATTTTATGGGCAAACTTAACTTGGTTTGTTAACATTTTGCCAAATCTTAGGCCTACTACTAAGGGAGTTGAAAAGTAAAAATTAAAAACTAAAATCTTTATTACTATAGCTATCTGCATATGAAAAATATTGCATCGGTTTATTTTATGTTATATTATAAGAGTGGTATTAACAAACAAAACAAATTTAATTAATTTTAATAACTAGAAAATTTTGTAAAATTTGTGAGTACGGTAAGCAAAATAAAATTCCATTCTAAGGTACTGCAAGCCTTCTAAATGTTATGTAAAACATTTATATGAAACTATTTATGTTACGAAAGTCTAATGAAAATATAGATGTGGTAATACAAATAAGGTAAATAAAAAATACTATTCCTTAGTAGAACCGATATCGAGCCAGCTAAAAATTGTTGTAAGACTTCTAAAATCGTTTGAATTAAACTTTTTTGATAACTCCAATCTTTTTTTCTGAGACGTAGACAAAATAGTTTACACATTTTCATAAAAAATATCTTATTTAAGCAGTATCAAATAAACTCAAAGGTTTTGTAAACTTTATGAATATTAAATATTATCTAAATTGTTTAACAATATTTGATACAACGAACTCTTAAAAAGTGATCAAACCTAAACCAATAAAAAAGCCTTTAAAACCAACTAAGCCTACCTAGATTTTGTCCTAAACGCAAATATACATTTCAGAAAGATTTTGCCAAAATTTCTCAAATTTGGAATTGTGACAAATAGGCATTTTGTTGTATATAAAATAAATATTATTAAACATAAGATTATAAAGTTTATCACCAACGTAA
>JAGFPH010004718.1:71842-93901 GCA_018207615.1 Philaenus spumarius
CTCCAGGTTTTAATCGAATATTCATATACTTTGAAGAACTTTACTAGCTTAACGGTATTTCTTTTCATATTTTGCCAAAGACATTTTTGATGTAAAATCTTCTGTTCTACTCGTTGGTTCTGTTCCTTTTTTGATTTAGAATTTAGTTTCCTTGGGATCGGTGGTTTTAATTTGGAATAGGCCTACAATTTCGTACATTGGCCTAGCTTCGAGTGTATTTTAAAAGGTGGATTTCGGTCGATTGGTTTACTCTTGAGTTATTATTATATATTATATGGATTGGTCGTTTAATTTAGATTAATTTTGATGTGGGAATGATATTAATTTGAGATCGAGAAGTACTGGTAATTATTTAAAATGTTGTTGGAAGTCGGATGTGATAATATTATTAATGAATCATTTACGATTTTTGCCGCTAGGTGTCGCTGTTTCAACTTGTGAATGAATTGCCTTTATAGTAGTCTGTTCCTCTCTCTCGCACTCATGCGTGTTTAGTTCAGCAATTATGAATGGTTTCTTTTGATATTTTAAATGATTTTTATATAGGGATATATTTTGAATTGTTACAACATGTATTTCTTTAAATTGTAAATGTGTTCTCGAAACGATAGTTTATCATCTAATTTCAAGCCAAGGTATTTAGTGAATTCTCTTTGAGTAACTTCACTACAATCACATAACTGGTTACAGCAGCCAACGCAGTGATACTTAAGCGGAACTCAAAACTGAAATGATTTGGAGATGGAAAAGTTTATAAACATTGTCTTAGCTACATTTAAAGAAAGATTATTATAACTAAACCATAAGGTCAAAAAATACAGGTCTTGTTGGATTTTTATTTGCAACTGGCTTGCCTCCAAATGTGCGTAGGCCAGAGGCTGTATCATGATCAAATGCTGTTATAATGCCGAACAAGTCATATAAGAAACAATATCGGACGCAGCAAAGAACCTGGGTACACCAATAATGTCAACGATTTTGGAACTTTCAGAGGAACCGATTTTTACAAACTGCTTCTTATTTCCAAGGTAAGATTGAAACCAAGACAAGGCCACCCCCCTTATTCCAGCTGATTCCAACTTTTACGCCAAGAGCTCGTGATTCACAGTATCGAGTGCTTTCTTGATGTCCAAAAACAAGCCTGATACTTTCATTCCAAAATTCAAATTTACATATTATATTAGACATAAAACTATGTAATGCTAATTCAGTACTAAGTTCCTTTCTAAATCTAAAGTGACTACTATTGAAAAAAATTAATGTATTTAATAAAGACATTAATCGTTTTTTTATCAATTTCTTAAGTATCTTAGAAAATACATATAATAAAGAAATCTGTCGATAATTTGAAACCTATACCCTGTTATTGATTCTCCTATAGAATTCTTCTCTCAATTAGGAAATTGATACATTTTATTTCAGTAAAAAATATAAGTATACTAGAACTACAAAATTATGATCAAATATTCTAGGGGAGACCCCTGCGTGCTCCGCACACCAACCCCTGATGGAACCTTCTAAAAAGATATGTTATGTTTTATCTAAACTAATATTATAAAGAGGTAAAGTTTGTTTGTTTGTATATAGGGTGTAATCTCTTTCACTACTGAACCAATTGATTTGTTTTACTAATAAAAAGCTACACTATCCCTGAGTAACATAGGCTGTAATTAATTTCGATAAAAACCTTTTTTATTTCAATATTTGTAAATTTAGTAGTAAAAAATCTTAGGTTAGGTCTAGAATGATAAACCAACACATGTATTTACATTTATTACCATAGCAACCATTTGAGTAAAATAACAGATAATGTAGCTGTTTGCTTCAAATAATATTTCCATTAACAGCTGATTTCAAAAGTTGAAGCAACTATTTTTGTATTTCTAGCTTTTAGGTTATGGTTTTAAAGTGTAGACCTGAGCCTTGCTGGTTGTTTTAAACATTATTAACTGCTCTTATAAAATATAAGAAATAAGTTGGTTTGAACATTTAACATTATTTACCATTTTAGTTTTAGGGTTACTATTAATACTACACCTTTATTTTAAATAAAACATAAAATGTGTTTGTAGAAGGTTCCATTGGGGGTTGGCGTGTGGAGAACGCAGGGGTCTCCTCTAGTTTATAATAAAGGTGTAGGATTATTAAAAACCTCAAAACTGAAATGATAAACAATGTTAAATGTTCAAATCAAATTATTTCGTATATTTTATAACAACAGTTATAATAAGAGTTAAAAGAACCAGTAAGGCTCAGGTGTAGGCCTATACTTAATCAAAACCCTTAGCAAAATGTTATTATCAATTACCGTATATTATTACTTAATATTAATAATAGGTATTTATTATATATTATTATAAATAGGCCTACTATAATATGTCTTATTTATATTTAATTAGGATGTAACATAGTGTTTTCTTATTTTTAAATTCCTTAAAGCAAGTTTTTATTGTTTTGTGTGTGTTGAAACACGTGTTGGTTGAGCCTAGGCCTAACTTAAAATATTATTTTGTACTAAAAGCTAGACATCCATATCAACGGTTTTAGCTGTTATTTTAATCAATTGGTTGCTATGGTAATGCATGTAAATACATTCAAGAAGTTGTTTTTTCAGTCTAGGACTAACCTAAAATTATGTTTAATTTATTTTACCTGCCTTAACCTCAACATACACACATGCTTTATGTTTTTGTGCACATCTTTGAATGATATAAGTTTCATCTTTCAAAAATTTTGTTTTTTAGTTTTTCATAATGTTGCTTATTTATTGGTATTTCAGCTATTAGGCACTATGTGTTTAAGGTCCAACTTGATCCTGTGAATTTGTTCGTTGAAAGATACTGGCCACTAATGATTTTCTCTAAGCCACCTGATTCCTTTTGCTACAATTGTACAATTGTCTTAAATGCACAATCACGTGTTTTAATAATCAGCTGGATAGGGCAACTTAAAGTGATGATAAAATACGTTTTAAAAATGTATTTTATTACATTCTAAATGAAATTATTTCAAAAATGTAAGTAAATTGTGCAAATATAGAATGATCGATCTTTCATTTAAAACAATCTGCGTGTAAAACTGTTCAGTGGAAACCTCAAGTGAACTCTTCAAAGAAGTGCAAAGTTGTAATTTTACCCCATGTTAAATCTCCATAAGAAAAGTTTATTTTCTATTTTTGATCCAATCAAGATAAGTATTTCCAAAATACAAATAAAAACTGCACATATAGGACCGCTAACCTTTGTTTTGGTACAACCCGCATGTAAATCGGTCTAGTCGAACGGTCAGGCTCGCTGTCATAAGCTTTAATTTTTTTCTATGTTAAATCTCCATAAGAAAAGTTTATTTTCCATTTTGACCCAATTAACAAAGATATTTTCAAAATACACATAAAACCTGCACATATAGGACCGCTACCCTTTGTTTTGGTACAACCCGCATGTAAATCGGTCCAGTAGAACGGTCAGGCTCGCTGTCATAAGCTTTAATTTTTTTCCCTTTGTTAAATCTCCATAAGAAAAGTTTATTTTCCATTTTTGACCCAATCAAAATATATATTTTCAAAATACAAATAAAACCTGCACATATAGGACCGCTAACCTTTGTTTTGGTTCAACCTTCATGTAAATCGGTCCAGTAGAACGGTCAGGCTCGCTGTCATTAGTTTTACAAAAGTTTTTTTAGTATATAAGATATATATTTTAGAAATACAATTGCTTGAGAATAAACACTAGTAGTTTCAAGCTAAAATCTAAACTAATTGCATGTATATCATCTATCAGATGCATTGTAAGTGTTGATGTTTGAATTGGTGGAGATTAGAGAAACCCGAAATAAATATATATATATATTTTTTTTGGAGGGGTCCTTCGATTGATTGTGTCACAAGTTCCAAGGTTAAACATTTTTTTTCAGACCAAATTTAAGCTGGAAATGAATTAAAGGTAAATAAAAAATAAATCATCACCTAAAATGGTTATTGTAGAAAACCCGTAATAGTGGAAATTGTTATACAGTTTATCTTGCGCAACATTTTGTACTTACTTTTTTTATTATTTTTAATAGTTTAGCCTTCGTTATACATTAAATCTGTTCAATCCTTGTCCAATCACATGATGAAAACACGCTGATAAACAACCCTTGTTTACTTTTAGCCATTGTTTAATAGATCATTAAAAGGTTAATCAAAATCAGATAATTCGTTGTTGAAAAAAACATTTTTCTATAAAACAATTTAGGGGTTTATAGATTAAGTTAACAAGAGTTGAATGGGTTAGCAATTAATTAATGTTCCAGATGTTTTTAAATTGAAAATTGAACAAAAGATTATCTTTAACCAATAGTTAACTGTTGTACTATACACTGGTTTTAATTTATCCCTAAACTGTAGTTACCGATTTATTTAATGTTTGCAAGTATACAAAGTAAAAGTTAATCTAAAATCAATACTTAGAGAAGGAGTGGTTTTGACCTTAATTAGATTTCCCCTTTGTTCAATTAACAGCCCGACCTTAATTATTATTCGGTCCACCTAATTGTAAAATCACAATTTTCTGTAAAATCATCATCCAAGAACTAATTTAAAAGCTGCATAACTTGAAACGATTCCAAAGTTTCAAACTGTGTAGGACGAAGTAATTTATACTATATTATGAATAACAAAAGTTTGCTTCTTTATTTATTCAAGTTTACCTCAAAACATCAGCATCCACTTGCTGCCACAGTGCATTAATATTTTTTTTAAACACAGTGCACAGGTCGTGTTTTTTTCTAAAAAATTATTCCAAATTTGTATAAAATGTGAAATGTTTTTGTAATTAAAACTCTCGCCTTTTGTGGTTTAAGTTTTCTAAAGTGTTACAGATATTTAAAAATAGTTACCCAAATAATATTGACATGGATAGATTCACAAAAACAAAGAAGACAACAAGGGATAAAGGTTACAGGGTAATAAAACTAGTTGAATGAAACAAACTTTTAAGTGATGAAGTGAATTTTTGTATTTTAATTCTGAGCTTATATATAACATTTTGTAAATATCTATATGTTTTACTATAATATTAATGCAAGTTTTATATAACAACATAGTCGTATTATAGTTTAAGATCAACCGTTTTTAATATCTTCTACGTAAGAGCTATGGACATAAACCAGTTCCAGCAAATGTGTACATCAAATACCTACCAAAGTGTGATTGCTATATACATTAAGGTTTTACTCCTAATAAACAAGATCGTTGCTTATATTACGTGATTGTACATATGTTGTGTTTTGTAATATTTTATTTTATGTGACTACAATCCTTATATTTTATACCTTCACGACGATGATTGTTTGATGAAAATCAGTTTTTATGTTTAAGAATATCATTTGTGGATTCCATTTTTAACTGGAAATAGAGAAAAACGTAACTTCAAAATATGTAATTTTTTATTGATTGGAGAAATTAATAAAATAAAATTTCCAACAATGTTTATCATTAGCTGCACTATAATTTGATAGCGTAATGTGGAATATTTTTTATGTATGTGACTGATTGTAGTTCAGGGAAGCCGGTTCAAGTACAGCAGCATTTCTTCCATGCACAAGTTCTAGTAGTTTATCACTAAAAAGTTAAACGATTTCAGAGATGACCTGGTCTAAAAAAACCCCTAGTACCAACCATTGCACTCACTTAATTTGTAAAACATTTTGAAACTCAAATTGTATTTTTTAACACTAAGTTCTTTATTTTGTAGGGTTCTTTTGGACAATTTTGAATTTTTAACCTTTTTCTTAGTTGTTCTTGTTCCCTCTCAATTTCAAAATTTCAGATTATATGTAATTATCTTTTTATATTTATTTCATCTATATCATCTTCCGGATTATTTATTTCGGATAAATTAGTGGCGAAATTTTCTGTATCTCAATACGCATTATTAGAATAAATTATCTTCCTCCACATCGTCGAAAATTTCGTTTGCTTCTGAAAGTTCGTTAAAAATTTTAAAGTATTAATGCTTCCTATTTCAAATAAACAAACTTTTAAAAAATAATAAAACCCAATAAGAAGCAAAAAAACAAAACTGTGTAATATAAAAAAGAAAAACAACAAAAACAGACTTTATTGATTGATATGACTATATAAGTCTAATAAAGGTAGTGCCAGGAAAATTATATATATTAATGAAGAGGACATAGTAAGTGCGAAGTACAACCAGAAGTCCGAGATCCAAGAAATAAGACACTAGAAAGAATGGTTCACACGTACACAATCACATTAATCCATAGCCGGTTTGGAGCAGTGTTGCTAGAACCCAACACGAATTTCACTCCAAAGGTCTTAAAATTTCCCTCCAAGCAAAATAATGATAGTTTAATTTCCTGCAACAGCAATAGATAACGTTATATGAAATGTCAGTTTTTTTTTCTTAACAGTCAAAATTATTCAGTCTGGAGTGTCAAAACATTATTCACAGAACAAATCATAATAATACTTACTTTACTTTACTCTAAGTTCCTTCCTTCCTAAAATAAAATTGTAAAGAAATGATGTTAATAACTACAGACCCATTTCTATGATCCCAGCATTTGTAGAGTTTTAGAAATAAAAATCTGTTTTTAATACAGCTTTTTAAATATTTGGATACATTTTTTATCCTTTATTGTAGTCAATATTGCTTTCAAAAAAGAAAGTCTACAATCGATGCAGTAGTCAAATTAATGGACTTCTTATTGGAAGGTCTTGCTAAAAAAGGGGAGTAATGAGCATTTTCTTTAAATTTCTAAAGCTTTTAATTGTATTTATTTCAATTTGTTAAGTTGTTGCAAAATTCATGAATAAACTTCCTAAAACTATTCAAAATTCCTAAATATTCAAGATAACAATCTTAGACAAATTCTATTGCTGGATCATTTTACTCGGTAAATGAGTCTTTGCATCATGTTTTGTAATAGATTATTGTGATCTCTTTGTTTTCTAATGTGCTTTACCTTATTCACTTATTGTTAATAATTTTGTTCTTATTTTTTTTAAAGTTGTATTTTCGTCTATTTATTTAGTATTGTTCCAAGGAGTTGTAATATGACCTGATTTATATAAATACTTTTCTTCAAAAATTTCAATATTGAATAAAATATAAATAAATAAATTAAATAAAAACAAGTTGCATTAGGCGTATAGTGTATTTTTATATCTTGCTTGTATAAAACTCATAGGTGGATATTGTGATCTCATTACACTATCTAATTATAATCTAACAAATATGTTTTATACATTTTTTTTACAAATGTAACTGATTGTGTAGGGACATATTTTATAAAATATTTCTTTGATAAACAAATATAACAGTGGAGAATAAGTGTCATAGGTCACTTGAAGCAACAAAAAGCAGTTATAACAGAACTAAATTAACTGCAATTTTTGTTAAATCATATTGTTTAATTTAACCTTCGTTACGGAAAATCGGGAAGCGTTACATCTAGTTGTAACTGGCGACAACTAATCCTACTAGACGCTGCTAGAAGAGGAAATAAATAGGTTGGTGTGGCGGATGGATGTTGATGAACGTTTAATACTTACAAATCAAAGTTTCGTATGTTTCCTTTCTAGAGTTTATTTAATTTCGGTGAAACTTAAAATGGTTTCTAGCAGATGATGTTTCTAGAATCGATTCTTCATCGAACTAACAATCGAATGTAACTTTTCATGTCGGCAAAGTATCGATTTATGTCTCTGTCAAATTTACTTTGCTTATTTGATGTTTTATTAATAAACTTGACTAATGTAATAAACCATCTCCATACTTGACTCAACTATTTGGCTTTCAGTCCCACGAATACCAATCTATTTCGGTAAGCAAGGAATTCCCACGTGTTTGATCAATTTGTCTGTATTGTATAAATTATAAAGAGAAAATGTTTGTTTGTTAACCTATACTGATGAACATCCTACTTATTCAAATTGTCTACAGTTTTATCATAAAATGTGATTAAAATGTAAGGTATTTAAAGGATTTTTCAACTGTACCAAATTTGGGGTTATTTACAATATATTAGAGTAAGGCAAAAGGGCATTACGACTCCTGAACACTCCCTGCAAAAAAAAATATGACAAAGTAGTCCTTTAATCAAATTAAAAGTAATATTGGCGTTCAACCAATCTTGTGATAAATAAAAGAAATATTACAAACTAATTAATTTTAGTAACAAACCTTTTAAACCCAATAAATCACAGAAAGTACTAACTTTAATTAAAAGTAATATAATTTATTAAATGTCAGTTTGTAGTGTTTGTTATTTTTTATTTAATGACTGTGTTTCTTTGTTAAAGCAATTAAATGTTTCTTGCCAACAAATAACTTCATAACTTTAACAAAAAAAAAAAAACTAGAGAACTTTTGTTACTATTCGTGCTATAAATCATAATATGAAGAGGGGGTATACTTTATTATAAGTAATATAGAAACGCGACTTTATGTAGACGACAACAAAACTTTCAGCTAGTAAATCACATATACCATTTGCATTAAATTTGAATTGGTCGTTTAATATATTATTTGGGCTCTTTTTGGTATGTTTATAAATCTCAAATACCCCTAATTCAGCCCTTTAGTATTTTATGCAGTATTTCCATGTGGTCTTCTATGTTTTTTTTTGTTTTTTACGAATGGGTGTTATTGATCGTTATTGATTGTTTATGTCAAATGTGTGTTGTTAGTGTATAGTGTTTTGTGTTAAATGTCACCCTGAAGATGCCGTCAGTGAAATGGCGAAACATGTCACATTTTAAAAACAAGGTGTCTGTTGTATAAAAAATAAGCAAAAGCTATATAACTTAAAACATATGACAGATTTTAAGCTTTGGCTAAAAGTTTTCAACTTTTGATAACAAGCCTTAGCTAAAGGTTATTCACATCACTTTAACCCAGTGCTAAGACTAAAAGCTTTGACTTAATAGTGAAAGCTAAAGCTAAGACTAAATGCTAAATGCTTTTGCTTATTTTTTAAACAACAGACACAATGATTGTTGAAACGCACAAGATATTTATAACCATTAATGTACACATAAGGCAATCCGATAGATTACAATAAATTCTATACCTTAATGGTTTATTCTAGTGAAAGTTGCTTAATTAATTCCCATTGAGCAATTAGTTTATTAAAAATGCATATATCTTAAATCTAAGCCTGACCATACAAAACATTGTAAGGGATATTAGTGAACACCTACATCCCAAATATATGAAACCAAATTAATTCATTAAAATAAAACATTTAATCAAACAACCAAGCTTAGCCAGTAAGCAGGATGTAACAATTCATATAAGTGTCCAATTCCACCAAACTAAAAGTTAAGGCATTGAACTGCAAAAACTGCACCACAAGCAGTATACAATGGTATACGTGTGAAATACGTCCAAGTTTTTAGAAAGTTCTGCAAATATCAAGCACCAATAAGAACAACCAAAAATTCAAATCAACCAATCACAAGGAATTACGTAAAAGATGGAAAGGAAAATCTGAAAATGTGAGTGAAAGGAGGGGTAAGTCTGTCTTCAATATTTTTAGGACAAACATGTAAATGAACGAGGCAAAAACAAAGAGGTACATCAATTGGAATCAGTGTAGTGTGGTTTAGTTGTTAATAAAGATGCAAATTTAAGTGTCTTGTGAAAATGTGAAAGGGATTGGTGTAAAGAAAATTATGTAAGTAGATTAAAGTATTCATTATTGTAAGTCATATCTCGGAGGCTAAGAAATTAATCAAAAGAAATCAAATACTAGTTTATGCATACAAAATAATAATAATAAGTGTTGTCTATTTAATAAAGGAATACATTCTGTAGCATCAAATTTAATATGGCTAAAAGGTGTTGCTCTCAATTTATATAAAATTTGCAATATGTATTGTGTGTAATGTTCTATAAATTATAAAGAATGTTTTATAAAAAGAGTGTTGAAACCCTTTCAGTAACCTCGTCCTATATCTAGTACGACACAAATAACATGTTTTATATAAATATCTTATTATATATCCATGGTTACAGTCATATGGTTGCATTCCTAAGATACCAAACTACATTTTTAACATGATGAAGTACTAAATATATATATACATATATAAATACCTTAGTGAAATTATCCAAAGCAGCCCCAGCCGGAGATCAAATAGCTAGTCACTGAAGCTAGTCAACCAAACAGAAGAGTTTGCTTTACTTCCGCCCTCCTACCCCTAAACCACAGATATATAAGATTAATAAGATTAATAAAATTAAAAAAACAGCTGTTATGCCAATTTACAGTAATTTGAAAATTAAACTTTTTAAATAATGTCAATTTCCCAATTTTATTTCTGTTATCTATTATCTATTATCTATTACGTATAACCTAAATACAATTTTTACACAATAGAAAGAGTGTATTTTTACAACCATTTAGTTTAGAAATCATACAAATATAATATGTATTATATAAATTATATTAAAGTATCGTCATATATATAGGACATTGTGACTGATGGTTAGATGTAGTTTAGACTTTAGACTCATGTCCTGTCTTGTGTAAGACTCATGAAGTGTACAGTAGCATAGTGTATTAGTAAAATAATAATAGTTTTGTTAATTTTGAACTAACATAAACTAGTCCATGTTAGAAAAATCTCTATATAAAACATAAGGACGGATAATTGCATTGCCGGTATAGGGACATGTAATAATAATGTAAATGTAAGCACCATAGTGCAATTAAATATATATATTTTTTTAATTAGATAAAACTGTTCAAATTATTTCATTAGCGTTATAATTAATACTATGTAATGTGTTTTCCATAAAGTTCTAGTCACAGTGTCCTATATGTAGGACGATATAAAAGTTACTTGTTAAACCTTTTTGAAAATAATATCTAAATTACACAAGCTACAGTGAAGCAACTTTCTGCTATTATTAGTAGAATGTTTGTCATAAATTTTCACTAAATGTGAGAAGTCCAGCATCATTATTAAAATGTAAACAAACTTGTCAAAAAGGGTGATTTTTTAGTTTTTTTTTATAAAAAATCTTATTTAAGGATATTGTTTAACACTTTTAGTTACAGTTGTTATTGAAACTTCACTTAACAACATTTGTATTACTTATTTTTACGATTTGTGCACTTTTTAAATAAAAATGTAAACAAATTTGAATATTTAAAGGCTGGATCAGACACAATGTCCTATATATAGGAAGATTGATAACTCTGATAAGGGTAATCCTAATTTTTTTGAAAACCAACAAAATATATAGAAAAATGTGTTTATTAAGGATACCAATTTAAAAAATGTCTTTTCATTATTTCATATTGCGTGACTGAAAGGGTTAAAACATTAGAGTATTTATTTAGAGTTAGTTGTTAAGGTAATTATGCAATTAGTTTGCTAAATTTAATTTAATGAAATCCAATTTTGTGGAATGGATACCTCAGATTTTATGATACTGTAGAACCTGTGCTTTTTAAAAATCTTACTTAGATACTGATAATATAATAAAAAATATTCTGAATCAAACTCTGTAGTTATTTCGACCTACTTTTCCATTTTGAGTCTTTAGTGGGGTCTGGTGGAAGCCCCCAAGTTTTGAAAATCTTCATAAAATATTACAAATAGAAAGACTTGTCTTACACAATCTATTAAAGTCGGTGAATGCATCTTGAAACTTTACCAAAGTCATTTTGGGACGTATAATCATTATATATATATCTTAAATGGTAAAGTCGCCTAAATTAACACTGGAGTAGTGAAATTTAGTCACACAAGTGGTCCTGCAGATTACTATTGTAATCCATTTAAAATATTTTATTTTCAGATAATTTAAATTTTATTTTTATTTCTTATAATTTGTTTAGGTTTATAATGTTTAGGATGTTTTTTTTTGCATGCCTTTGCTACTTGAAAAATTGCTAAAATACTTTAAAAAATTATACAAATAAAACATTGAGTGTTCTTAAGACCACACGTTGGAAGGGATAACTTCTATGACCGACTTATATTTTTATCAATATTAATATTAGAGGAGAATAAGGGTCAACAAATTACACAAGTTGTCAAAAAATATTATATAATATTTTGAAATTGCATTCTTAATTATTCAAATAATAAGTTATTCTTAACTCCTAAAAATTTTAAGTAATTTAAGTAAATCAGTAAATCTGCAGAACTTTATATTTAATATATTTTCTCGCATTATACATTACAAATTTGTATGCCATTTTAAGCGTGTATATAATCTAATTGTATTAAATTATAAATAATCAATATGAAAATTGACCATATTAAATTTGTTTAGTTGAAAAAAGAGTAAAGACTTTAAAGTTTTTACCTTTGACTAAAAAAATGTAACGTGGTTTTAAATATCCTAAAGTTTATAAGAAATTGTAGAAATTTTCAAAATTGTTAATTATTTAAAATTGTTAACTATCATAACATTTTTTAATTTTTCAAAAAAATAATATGATTTCCTTTCTGTCAATCAGATTTAAAAATGCGCAATCAAAGTTTATAAATTTTCCACTTAAAAAAGTTATAGAAAAGTTATGGAAAAATCCTCAAATAATATTATAAATGTAATTGTAACTGTCAATGTACTTGCCGACTTTATTTATAAACGAATCCAACAAAGAAAAATCAACACTCTTATCTACATCATGAGTCACTTTCTATGTATATAGTAATATACGTGAAAAGAGGGGACGAAATATTTATAACAGAAATTTTAGTACTATTAAACAAATAGAGAATGATTTGAAGTTATATTTTGGACTTGTTCAAATAAACTGTTAATTTCTTCAAATTATACTAAAAGTATTCAAACGTCCAAATAAAAACCGTTAAAACGCTCACCGATGTACAACCTCTCCACGCTCTGACTTGTGTATACGCAAAAAGTTGCGTGAGATTTCAGAAACATAGTCAAATTGGATTCAAGACATTGGAATCCTCAATTCTTCTAGATAAGAAATATGTAAGTTTAATATTACAATCGGATGATCCCTGTGCGATGGAGGAGCGTGTTAATGAGTGCGCGCATTCAAATATTTTGCTGCAGAAATCGCACAGTTGACCTACAAGCGGAGGGGGAAGGACAGTTTCTCGTTTCCAAAAGTCCACTGCGCTAGCATTCCAGGTATATTAATACAGTATACAGTAGGCCTACAATAGAGAGGACCTATCGCCATGTAAATTCATCGAAGCAGTTGTGGAGTCAAACAGCGAGGAAACTGAAGACTACGTGGAATGAGATGTACCTATTAAGTCGAGAGTGGATTAGGAGGAAAATGACTCGTAAAATTATGTGTATACAAGGAGTGTCACAAATAAGGGAGAAGATTAATTTGTATTACGCATATTTATGGATATCTTATTTGTTAAACTTTTGGTATAACCAGTAAAAAACATTTTTATCCGTTAACTAATCTAAAAATACATATAACACCAGTTTAAAACAATAAGGTAATATTTTCAAAGATTTTGTTTCTTAAAGTTAGCTTGTGTTCTTACCTAGGGACCCGTAAATGCTCTCAGATGATGGTGGAGCCTGGGGGTATATTACCCTAGGGGAGCTGAAATAAGAAACAAAACTTGTATAATTGCTGCGTTTGCACTTCAAATGTAATTCGGATTAAGCTTATTTGTAAAAAGATGTGATATAACAAGGAAAAAGATTTTATCCATTAACAAATTTAAAAATTGGATATAAAAACACACGATTAAATCAATAATGTAGGCTTAATATCTTAAAATGTATTGTTATTTCTAAAGTTAGCATGTGTTCTTACCTAGGGACCCTTAATGGCTCTCTGATGATGGACTTTAAAGTTTTTACCTTTGACTAAAAAAATGTAGGCCTAACGTGGTTATAATTTCCTAAAGTTTATAAGAAATTATAGAAATTTTCAAAATTGTTAATTATTTAAAATTGTTAACTATCATAAAAAGTGTTAATTTTTCAAAAAAATAATATGATTTCCTTTCTGTCTATCAGATTTAAAAATGCGCAATCAAAGTTTATAAATTTTCCATTTAAAAAAGTTATAGAAAAGTTATGGAAAAATCCTCAAATAATATTATAAATGTAATTGTAACTGTCAACGTACTTGCCGACTTCAATTATAAACGAATCCAACAAAGAAAAATCAACACTCTTATCTACATCATGAGGCACTTTCTATGTATATAGTAATATACGTGAAAAGAGGTGACGAAATATTATTATAACAGAAATCTTAGCACTATTAAAAATAAGAGAATGATTTAAAGTTATATTTTGGACTTATTCAAATAAACTGTTAATTTCTTCAAATTATACTAAAAGTATTCAAACGTCCAAATAAAAACCGTTAAAATCCTCACCGATGTACAACCTCTCCACGCTCTGACTTGCGTCTACGCAAAAAGTTGCGTGAGATTTCAGAAACATAGTCAAATTGGATTCAAGCCATTGGAATCCTCAATTCTTCTAGATATGAAATATTTAAGTTTAATATTACAATCGGATGATCCCTGTGCGCTGGAGGAACGTGTTAATGAGTGCGCGCATTCAAATATTTTGCTGCAGAAATCGCACAGTTGACCTACAAGCGGAGGGGGAAGGACAGTTTCTCGTTTCCAAAAGTCCACTGCGCTAGCATTCCAGGTATATTAATACAGTATACAGTAGGCCTACAATAGAGAGGACCTATCGCCATGTAAATTCATCGAAGCAGTTGTGGAGTCAAACAGCGAGGAAACTGAAGACTACGTGGAATGAGATGTACCTATTAAGTCGAGAGTGGATTAGGAGGAAAATGATTCGTAAAATTATGTGTATACAAGGAGTGTCACAAATAAGGGAGAAGATTAATTTGTATTAAAAAAAAAAAGTTAGCGAAAAATCCTCAAATCGCATATATTATTTCTCAAGACTATTTTTTTGTCGGTACGCCATAACTTCCTTATTACATCATCAAATTACATGAATGAGGCATCAATTTAAAGCTTTCCTTAACCACCACACTGGAAAAATAGACAAACAGCTTAAAATTCATGTTTTAATAACAAAAATTAATTTAAAAAACTTTTATATTATACTCTGTATGTTCCTAATGAAAGGCGCCATCTACTAACCATCTGTTTAACTAGCATGACAGCTGTTAGTTAGACTGTTTACACTGTAAGATTGTATAGGGAAACTGTTATTTATAAACCAATGTAAATAAATAAACTTAATTAACAGGATTAAATCAACGTGTTAAATCAGGTAAATGTAGGCCTACTCCGAACTTGCGAAATATTCGCACGGGTCAGCTAGTAATATTATAAATGTAATTGTAACTGTCAATGTACTTGCCGACTCTCTTTATAAACGAATCCAACAAAGAAAAATCAACACTCTTATCTACATCATGAGTCACTTTCCATGTATATAGTAATATACGTGAAAAGAGGTGACAAAATATTTATAACAGAAATTTTAGTATTATTAAAAATAAGAGAATGATTTGAAGTTATATTTTGGATTTATTCAAATAAACTGTTAATTTCTTCAAATTATACTAAAAGTATTCAAACGTCCAAAAAAAAACCTTTAAAACCCTCAATGATGTACAATATACTCCCTCTCCACGCTCTGACTTGTGTCTACGCAAAAAGTTGCGTGAGATTTCAGAAACATAGTCAAATTGGATTCAAGCCATTGGAATCCTCAATTCTTCTAGATCAGAAATAATATGTAAGTTTAATATTACAATCGGATGATCCCTGTGCGATGGAGGAGCGTGTTAATGAGTGCACGCATTCAAATATTTTGCCGCAGAAATCGTACAGTTGGCCTACAAGCGGAGGGGGAAGGACAGTTTTTCGCTTCCAAAACTCGACTGCGCTAGCATTCCAGGTATATTAATACAGTTCTATGGAGAGGACCCATCGCCATGTAAATTCATCGAAGCAGTTGTGGAGTCAAACAGCGAGGAAACTGAAGACTACGTGGAATGAGATGTACCTATTAAGTCGAGAGTGGATTAGGAGGAAAATGATTCGTAAAATTATGTGTATACAAGGAGTGTCACAAATAAGGGAGAAGATTAATTTGTATTACGCATATTTATGGATATCTTATTTTTTAAAATTTTGGTATAACCAGTAAAAAACATTTTTATCCGTTAAGTAATCTAAAAATTGCATATAAAAAACAAGTTTAAATCAATAAGGTAATATTTTCAAAGATTTTGCTATTTCTTAAAGTTAGCTTGTGTTATTACCTAGGGACCCGTACTTGCTCTCAGATGATGGTGGAGCCTGGGGGTATATTACCCTAGGAGAGCTGAAATAAAAAACAAAACTTTTATAATTGCTGCGTTTGCACTTCAAATGTAATTTGGATTAAGCTGATTTGTAAAAAGATGTGATATAACCAGGAAAAACATTTTATCCATTAAGAAATTTAAAAATTGCATATAAAAACACAAGATTAAATCAATAAGGTGGGCCTGATATCTTGAAAATTTTTGTTATTTCTTAAAGGTAGCATGTGTTCTTACCCTTAATCGCTCTCTGATGATGGTGGAGCCTGGGGGTATATTACCCTAGCGGTGCTGAAATAAAAAACAAAACTTTTATAATTGCTGCGTTTGAACTTCAAATGTAATTTGGTGTAAGCTCGGAACGAACAAAAGTACTGAAAACGTAGGGTGACTTTTTACTTAGGTTCAACAGTAAAACTGTAATTAGTTAAAATTACTACAAAGTGGAACAACTTTTGCTTTACAAAAAAAAAAAAAATTAGCTTTACCGTTACCGATTTTAAATTTTTCGTCCGATTTAAATATTTCTTTCGTGCATATAGAAAATTGCACTCTTATTTTATTTACAAGCCCCATAATAATTTATAAACTTTAAGTGAATCGATTTGTAATTTCATATTAAAATGCAAATAATTCGAACGCGCAGCTGAACCGCTGACGTTAGTTTTGCGAATTTACAAAATTTAATTTACGCGTTTTAGGCTGCAACTATTTGGGAAATCGGTCTACTCACGAAGACGTTAAATATCCGCCTGCGTGAATTTGTTCGCACCTCTGCCTCCGACCCGGGCTAACGCTCTGCTTCGTTGCGAACTCGTTTTGCAAGCTGGCACTTCGACCTTGCGGCCTACGATTTTGGACCGCTTCCACTCGTCCGCGGCTGACAAATTCACTTCCATTTGGGAGCAAAAAAAAAATAATTTGATAAAAATCGAAGTTGTTACATAAATTCCATGTTAATGACAATGTTATTGAAAAATGAATAATAAATGGTTAGCAGCTGTTGTATACAAAGCCTCGGTCATATATCATAAGCTTACCAAATTGAAAACAAATTTAAAGAAATATAAAATATATTATCAAAGATTATTCTATAATGTCTAGTAACAACTCTAACATAAAAATACATATATTATGATGATGTAATAGAATTAAGGAAACTGTTAATTCAAATTTAGATTGTTATCCTGATCAACAATCTGGTAATAAACAAAAGAAGGTAGTGATAAATTGACTGCCAGACATGGCAGAATAGTAAAACAGCCAGATAGACTTGAATATTGTTAATTTTGTTTATAGACGGAAAAACTATGTTATTGTATGTAAATATATTTTGATTAAAATTAGTTTAAATTGGTCAGTGATTCTTTTTAGTTTTTAAATGAAACATGTTTTTACTTATGTTATATATTAAGAGAATTGTATGTTTTTAAATTATGTCGCAATGGAGAGTGTAATAGATATTAAGTTATGTAAATACATAAGAGCTACAAGTCTTACTGTCAATGTCCTACAGGCTAGAGACTGCAATGTTGTAACTGATTAATAAAACAGTTCATAGTAGATATTCAAGGAATGAAGAACTCATTAATTTTACCTAACTTGCAATAGTGTGTTGTTAGCTGGAATAATACTTACGCTCCTCCTGGCCAAAAGGCCGAAGCTGAGCACTGGTCTAGAGGGTTGCCCTCCTGTAAAGAAAATAAACACGAATTATAAAATGTTTGTTAAAAACTTACGTAATGTATTTGTTAGTACGTATGACCCAGCGAACGCATAAGACCAATAGAAGGGGTACCTTGGCGCCACAATTACTCAATCAGTAAATCGAAATCATCCAATAATATCTCTATTAAATAAAATATTCCTTTCGTTCACGCCAAAACTTTACTGCGCATGCGTCAGCATCTAGGTATACAATATTCTGTTTGCATTTGCTTCGCCGCGGGTGTAGGTGGACGAAACGAGTAGGACATAAAACCCTCGAGTGTATGTAATAACTGTTAACAGAGTTGTTATCAAACTCTTAATTGCAAAACGGGATCAAAAATATAATTTTGTCATGTTTATCGTCAACAGTATTTATATTATTGGCAATTGACTCACCTTATTAAAATTTACGATTTTCATTGTGTATATTTTTTTTTTAATTTACGTAAATCTTCGAACTCTGTGTTCATGAAATTGCTTATACTTTGTGGAGGTAGGAGACTGTTTTCAAACAAGTCAGATGTCACCATTTTCCTCGTTCTTACAGCCTTTCTACTAGTTTCATATTTATTATTTGTCTTCCACATTTAATTCTGTCCTAGTTACATACGCCTTTCTGTTATCTTTAAACGATCGAGCAAGTTGATAATGCTTATTTCTGTTTTCCAAGTAAAATAGTTGATTTTGTAGTGCAATTCTTCTACAACGATGAAGGTTGAATCTGGAGGAGTATCTCTTCTAGAAACACTGTATTTTAATCTCCCAACAAAGTAATACAAATTTATATACAAAAAAATGTCAGCTTGGTGATCTGGTGGTTATTTTCAGACCGAAGGACCACCATTGAGGTTACTTCCAGTCGGGTAGATGTATATACTTAGATTAGGTTTGCACACTAAAACTGAAGGTAATCACATACTTTTATATAGGTGCGAGTTTCATGAATTTCAGTTGATCTAAGTGTAATACCGTATTTTTAATCTGAACCAGAAATGACATACTATTTTAAGAGTAACGGCTTAAGAAAACTAAAAATCATTCAACTACTTCTAACTAGTAGTTTTTATGTGATTTACTAACACACACACAGACAGACACCGTTATATTTTTATATAATATTATAGATTATCATAATCATTCCGTGGTTGGTATTATTTTTCTTGGAAATGCCCTAAGTTTAAAAATATACTTATGTCAGTAATTAAATTGTATATTTTAAAAAAGGAGCAATTACACACTGAGAGCCCCAGTGTATGAGTCATGTACCTGCCGGGTGGGTCGGACGCAGGCACCTGCATTGGTGTGCTTGTGTGTGTAAGGGTCTCATAATCACTTAGGTGCCATGCGGAAACGAAAGGACTATAAGCAATGAATACTTAACACTTATAGGAAGCGAAACCGTAGTGCTTTTGAGGGCGACGCTTATGACTCACCGAGAAAGCCTACTTCACCGAGAAGCAAACAGGTTTCGCTAGTGTCAACGCGATAGACTGTACTTTTTTTCCAGTCTCGGACTCTACATTTCTCCCCAACTTGGACATTGGAACGTTGACCCACCACACCATACCCCGTCACTTTCACTGGTGTAAAACAAGTTGTGAATATTGAAAGCCAGTTTTCTCTTATTGTAATCTTTATGTGCAGCTGTTTAAATTAATATGGACAATTTCAAGAAATAAATATTGCTGCCTACCGCAATATTGGATCTTTGAACAATTAGAGCTTTTTAAATGTAAAGCGGAGCAGTCAGAATTACTTTATTTTTTGACTTAAATTATATCCGTCGGCCTATTTCGGTCTTATGGAATAAAATCCAGCAGACTCTTGACACTACGATATTTGTCTACTGGGGTTGGATCGTTTGGGGATCAAAGAGAAAGTACTTTGTGTGTTTTGACAAGAGAGACAGATATATTCGCCGTTCGGCAGCCCGCAAAAGACTGGTGGCACTCAGACTGAATTCTCGGTAAACTACCAAAAAGTGTTCCCTTTTAGTGCTTAAGGTTTCGCTTCTTATGTTAAGTATTCATTGCTATAAGTAAAACTTCTTTACAAAATACATTCCTCTCAAACACTTACCGCTCGAACCAGTCCAAGCTTGGTCCCAGCATCACATCTCCCATCCAACGGGGGATAGTTTTCCTTGCAACCACCCTGGCATCATCGTAAGCTGCGAAGTTGATGTTGCAGAATGGTGTTGGTTTCGAGATGGCAGGGATGGTGAAAAACAAGAGTGAGCTAGCTGTGGAAAAAACAAACTGATAAGAATTGATTTTTATATTTACTTTTTTTTAAATGTGTTTTTGATGTTTAAATTAATTTATAACGTCTCTGTTGCATTTTATTTTATACTCTCTTATTTTCATGATAGAAAAATTTCAATATTTGTTACACTTGACAAATTAGTTTAGTAGTTGAAGCACGACTTTATACCAATGTATTTGCAATTTTCAGGGTGGTTGTTTACTATACTGCAGATTAATTTTATTTTAATATAAATTTTCTGTATTATCCTATAGTCCAAAGCTGCTGCTTCGCATGAAATTTAACGTCTTGTAATAACATCAGCCTAAGTTAAATAATAACAAATAGAAAATGTCATAACAAATTAGTTTGTATGAAGGTCCACCATATGACATAATTTTATTTTACACTAGATGGAAAAAAAACAATAAAGTCGACATTAGGTGGCTTTACAATAAATAGCCGTAATGGATAGACTTAGTTTTTATTTTGAAAAATGTCGTGATATTTATCGACACAGCACCAAAAGTCATGATTTTATATCACATAAAAACGAATCTTAAGATATTGTTTATATTTTACCTGGTACAGTGCTTCGATCTTGGGCAAAACGCACTTTCTTCTTCCTCGCTGAAACAATAACAACAGATTAGGAAAAGTGATAAGAGTGCAGTTGTGTCTGTACTCCTAAAAAAATAAGTTTTAAAAAAACCGTTGTAACTAAAAATTACAATAATTCGACCACACAGCTGAACCGCTGACGTGAGTTGAGCGAATTTCCAAATTTAAGTTTAGACCTACATGTTTTAGGATTTCAAACAACTATTTTGTAAATTTATCAACTCATGAAGGAGCTGAGTAGCTGCCTGTGTGTATGCAGTATATGAGTTGAATTTGTTTTCACCTAAGCCTCCAGCTTCAACTCAAGCAATCCTTCGTTCCACTCGCACCAGAAAACTCGCAGATTTTGAACTCCGATCCTTGCGGCCTCGGATTATGGACTGCTTCACTTTACTCGTGGAGCACAAACTCGGCCGTCGGCCTCAGATCAGAAGGTGAATAATTAAAATAGGTAAAAACTATTGGTCTACTCAGGAAGGCGCTGAATAGCTGCCTCTACGTACGAAACATATTAGAATTTGTTTGCACCCAAGCGTCCAGCTTTTACTCACGCGCTCCTTCATTCCACACGATCCTTGCGGCCTCGGATTATGGACTGCTTCACTTTACTCGTGGAGCACAAACTCGGCCGTCGGCCTCAGATCAGAAGGTGAATAATTAAAATAGGTAAAAACTATTGGTCTACTCACGAAGGCGCTGAATAGCTGCCTCTACGTACGAAACATATTAGAATTTGTTTGCACCCAAGCGTCCAGCTTTTACTCACGCGCTCCTTCATTCCACACGATCCTTGCGGCCTCGGATTATGGACTGCTTCACTTTACTCGTGGAGTACAAACTCGGCCGTCGGCCTCAGATCAGAAGGTGAATAATTAAAATAGGTAAAAACTATTGGTCTACTCACGAAGGCGCTGAATAGCTGCCTCTACGTACGAAACATATTAGAATTTGTTTGCACCCAAGCGTCCAGCTTTTACTCACGCGCTCCTTCATTCCACTCGATCCTTGCGGCCTCGGATTATGGACTGCTTCACTTTACTCGTGGAGTACTAACTCGGCCGTCGGCCTCAGATCAGAAGGTGAATAATTAAAATAGGTAAAAACTATTGGTCTACTCACGAAGGCGCTGAATAGCTGCCTCTATGTACGAAACATATTAGAATTTGTTTGCACCCAAGCGTCCAGCTTTTA
>JAGFPH010004718.1:103024-113037 GCA_018207615.1 Philaenus spumarius
CTATGTTTACTATAAAGTTTTCTCAAGAGACAGTCTTAACCTAAATACGTATAAACGGCAGAAAGAAAGCAGTAACTTATAAGCGTTCCTATATATACCAAAGTTGACTTATGAGATAGGCCTAAACTAAATATAAACAGCAGAAATATAGCAGTAACGCATAGGCGTTATTATGTTTACTATAAAGTTGACGCATGAGACAGGCCTAACCTAAATATAAACAGCAGAAAGAAAACAGTAACTCATAAGCAGTAACATAACCTCAAAAAGTGTAACTAAATCTTTATCAGCTCTCTTAATATCCTAATTTACTGGAGGTTATAAATTCAAATCGTTATTCAATAGTATAATTCAAAACAAACTAAATAACTGTTTTTAATAGATTTGTTTTGATTCAATATAGGCCATAAATGTTGTATTGTTTCTATGTAGGCCTTATTATTAAAAAATAGCAGACAACTGTTAAGAAGGTGGTTACGGTTCGAAGTAAACAAAATGGAAATAAGACGTAGACATACAGTTCGTGTTTACTGTGTATTATTTCTCGGTATAAGAAAACTTAAAAGTTTATGCAACACAACTGAATTTATCCAGTCTCAATATTACATTTACTGTAGACATAAAAAATACGTTCAGTAATAATAAATACACAAAACACTTTACTTTTTTTGTGTCAAACTATAATCTAAATTATCTAATTCAATGCAGTGTAACCGTTTTAGTGTTTCAATCTATTACCAACAAATAGTTAATCTATCCCTTAATCTAGTTTTGTTGAGTATTATTAATCTGCGTATGAGATTTATAGGAATTGTATTGCCAATACAGCAGAACTGTCTTCAATACCTAAGGCCGGCCGCACACTTATAAAGCAAAGCTGTTTTAAACAAAAATGTTTTTGCACGTTTTAAGCGAAAACATTCTACTTAATGTAGAAACATTTTTGTTTAGGCCGAGTGTTTACATATCCAGCAAAACTGCTTTAAGGAAAAAAGTAAATTTATAAGTATAATTTAAAACAAAACAAATAACTGTTTTCAACTGATTTGTTTTGATTCTATATAAATATTAGCCTCTAAATAATTCAGACATAATTCAAATTAAGATGTTTTATCAAATAAAGACTTACATCGTCTGATGGCTTTAAATATTCCCATTTTTAATGGAAAATAAATCAGTGATAGTTATGTAATAGGTATTTGTCAAGCAAATATTATTCTATGACCTAGTAAATCTTTTACTAAAATAGATATGATTTTAAAAACCATAGAGATGATACATTGTACATTCCATTGTTGTTTATTTTACTTTATTTATGCTAATTTTATCCAAATAATATTAAATTTGTTATAAATTGACAATTTATTTAAATTCTTTTAAAGTAATGTTTTGTTTATACATCCCGTACCTTAGGAATATCACCCTCTAAAAATGTCACTGTATTATAGTTTGTTTTTGTTTTTTGATGTTGTTGGGGAAGAGTTTGTAGGCGAAAAATCTAAGCTGTCTTCATCGCTTACAGGTTCTGTATGTACTTATGGACAAGTAGACTTCTGCAGCTTCTTCAATAGAAACTAAATTTAGCCATGTTCTTGGACCAATAATTTTGACACCAAATATTGTAACTTATATCACATTAATAATAGTTCTTTACTATTTTGTGTATAGAGTACATAGGCGTAACCAGGGGGGTTATAACCCCTCATAGTAAAAAATATTTAGCACTTTGTTTACATTAAAATACTCTCTTAAGAGTAACTAGTTTTCAACACCTACGCAAATGTCAAGCTATAATAAATTATCAATATATAGCTGACATTAGCTTCTTTTAAACTGGGCAGTGGCACTTTATTTGATATGCGTTGCAATATAGTGTATCAAAAGTATAGTGTTCTAGATCCTAGCCTCTACCCGCAGTGTGAACAGTATACAGTATTGCTAACGCAAACCCACTGCTTGTTGTCTGCTCTAGCCTCGCGTAGGAAAGTATTTGATTTATGAAACATAAAGGAGCGCAAACACCGCTTGTGCGCATTGAATTCGTCATATTTGTGCGATAATCCATCCCTTGTCGCTTTTTTCAACGAACACTTTGAATATTTGCCGTTCATATTTGAACGGGAGCGTTATAGGGTTTTCGTTTTCAGTGTAAAGTGGTTATTTTTTTCAAGATATTAATTTTCCAGTTATTAAATATGTATTTTTCAGAAGGAAATTAAATTAAATTAATAGATTCCTACAGAAACCAAACCATTATTTGAGATCTTCTGCAAAAGGATTATAAAAAAAAATTAAAGCAGATGCTTTGCGAGAAATATTTGAGGAGTTGGAAATATCGGAGGACCAGAGTATAACAAAATAATACCTTTGCTGTCTTCATACCGATGGGAGAAGAGCAAGTTGAAAAACATCCTGGAAAAAGGAAAAGATAAGTTGTGAATCAAATAAGATAATATTTAAATCTCTTGTTATTGTCATTATCAAATAAGTTAACCCTGGAAGTGACCTTGTTAAATCTCCCGGATTTTTTGCGCTTTGCAATAATTTTTTTTTAACTTCCCTAAATATAGTAACAAAATCCCAATAAAAAAATTTTCAGTAGCTTTACTATAGGAAAATGTTCAAAGAATTCATACACGTTACTAAAAAAATAATTGATGTAAAATTTTAAAAGTTATTAGCTCAGGAAGCAAAACATTTCCAGTAATGGATAAAACTAAAGTTAGGACTATATAAAACGTAGGAAAAATGTTTTGTAATTTTTTTAAATAGTTGTAAGTTTTTTTTAGTTCTAAATAAAAGTGTATAAAAATACATATCAATTTCAAAAACATTTTCCCGAAAACGCCAGTTTTTATGTTCCTACTAAAAGACTGCTAACAAAATTAACCCTATTTTGAAATATTATTTACAACATGTTTACAACTTCTCTGCAAAATGAATACTGAATGTTCGAGGGTTTCTTATTGATCGCCGGATGTTCGTTGAAATCAACAATTCCAAAGAACCAAATGCAAGCGGCGCGCACACCTACAGTGAAAAATTAATGTTTGTGTGTGAGCCTTATCTTATTAGCGAATTTCCATAGGAAAAATGAGCTATTGCAGTGGCCCTTATGGTAAGACCCAAGGTCGGAAGTAGCAAATGAGCACCGATCATAGCCCCAGAACTCGTTTATGGTGCCATTAAAACAAATACGTATATAGCTATAAATATATATGTGTTCGCACACTAGCGGCCGCATTATAAGTCCGATTTGGTCCAAATTTGGTACACATGTCTGTTGTCTACGTCGCTCGGACGAGTTCGTTAGCCAAAAAAATCCAACAACCCTAAGCACGTTTTTTGACTGGAAGTACCTATTTTTTGAGATTTTTGAGTAACACGAATGAATTTGTTTTTGATTTTTTTCTACAAATAAAATTGTAAGAAGTTATTCTGCACATTTTGTTTTTTTACGTGACCTTTTAGCTCACCAAAATCTATCAAAACGTAAAATACCATAGAAGTACCCGGTTCAAAGCCATGTAGTGGATTCTACCGTGGGGTTGTCGTGCAAAGCACGCAATGCATTATGTATTTAAGATACTCCCAATATGCGGAATGGCGTTCGATTAATTTTGCAGCTATTCAGCACCGTCATGAATAGACTCATTTCCCAAATTGTTATTTGAAACCCTAAGACATAGGCCTATAAACTTAATTTTTAAAATTTGCTCAACTAATGTCAGCGGTTCAGCTGCGTGGTGAAATTATTGTTATACAAGAGTTTAATTCCCTTTGTAATTTTTTGACTTATTTTACATGTGTTTTATGTGTTTTACATTTTATTTTAACACTAGTAAATCCCCGTGAAAAATCACAGGCGGATTAATTTGATACACATCAGAAATACATCATTTACAAAAAAAAAATAACACACTTTATCTAGGCCTACCTAACTATGCAGACGGGGATTTTCAACTAGGTAAATGTGTACAATTAAATTATAAGGTATATTTGTTAAGATTTTGTGTTTACGTATATTATTATATATATATTTAAAGAAAGATAAAATTATGATCTTTTAATTTCCTTTAATTTCATATTGAAAGATCAAATGATTTAGAAGTTATTAGGCTATATTATTGATTGAAGTTGTAAACATAACCCCAAAGTATAATCTACGCTAGGGATTGTTTGCGTATTAAAGATGATGAGTGAAATCAGCGGTTATATTATTAAGTTAAATAAATAGGTATTTCTTCTTTAAATTTGTATAAACGAATATTTTGATGGCAAAATTTTGGATTAATATACAGTTTATTACCTCAAAGAAAATATTATAACGTATAATTATATCATACATTAGTTCTATAACTCAAATTTAAAAAAATCAGCTTCACAGGAAATTATAATGATTGAAGTTGTAAACATAACCTCAAACTTACATAATACTCGAAGTGATTACGGTATGCCGCCAGTAATTTTTATGAAAAGGACAAAATCCATTTCGTCTATTTTCAGCAATAAGATTCCATAGTACATTCATATTCAAATATTTAGGTTTTTGTGCATTAAATAAAAATACTTCACCCCACAAATCATTGTTTCCATAAACAAACTTAACGAGGTTTGCATAAAACTGACTCCGAAGTATTAACAAAGTAGTATTCATGCGTAGGAATAAATTATAGGTTTTCCATATTCTGCTGGTATTAGAAGAGGAGTTCGTTTAAGCGTGTACATGCAGAAATAACCGGTACCAGAAACTGGCACATACTTTCTCACAAACATATTTAAAATATTAACAGGTTCATTGCTAAGGACACACATGTGAGCTTGACGCTGAACACTATGAGAAGCGGCCGACGCACAGTGCATTGCACGCCAACCACCGTATTGGAAGTATTTTTAATACACAGAGTATTGCTTGCTTCGCTCGCCAATTTTAATCCTATGTGTTATTTACGCAAATGTTATTACCTTTAAAATGTAAGTTTAAAAAATGTCTACTTATTTAGGCTATAAAAATAAAAAATTAAAAGTAAGCTCCTAGCATAATAAATACGAAATTTGTGTAGCAGTGAAAGTGTTAAACAGATTTACTGGGACTTCATAATCGTATTAAAGTAGGAGAGGGTATACATTAAAGTAGGAGAGTAACTAAAAAGTATTATTATTATTATCTGAACGAGAATTTTTAGAAATATGCTGTTTTTTTATAAGGTAGGGTACATTAAGGGCTACAAATAAGAAAATTTTATCTATATCGTTAGAACCGTTTTTTTATAAAAATATTATAACTGATTTTTTTAGGGTTTTTTGGGCATACTATACATGCAACGTCAAACCACCCCCACAACCAAAAAATGTCCGCTTACAATAGCCTCATACACAGAGCGATAAATGCACCCATGAAAAAAAAACAGATTTCGACCAAGAAATTAAAATAATCAAACAAATAGCAATAGCTAATGGATATGAACACACGTTAATAGATCGACTCATATTAAAGAAAAACAATAGTATTAAAAAACCGAGATTAATAGACAAACCTAAATACATAAGTATCAACTACCACGGAATATTAGATAATATTGCACGCAGAATATTCCGAAACCAAGGTTACACATTGGCATTAAAAATTGCTAATAATTTAAAAAAGTTACTCAGACCAAAATCTATAACTAGTTGTCCTTACAATGCGAGCGGCATTTAAAATTTAACTTGTGATGACTGTAATATGCACTACATCGGGCAGACAGGACGAATGTTTAAAACACGTTTTAAAGAACATATACCTAATAACAATATTCACATACAGTCTAAATACGCGGAACATTTGTTGGGTACGGGACATAACTATACAAGCATACAGAAGAATATGGACATATTAAACATATGTTCCAAAGGACCAAATATGAATGTCTAGGAAGAATACTATATTTACAAGGCAACCGTATCAGACTCATCCGCGCTACTGAATGAGAAAATACATTTCCAATCAAATAATATCTTTGATATAATTCTTAGAAATGAGCCCCACCATCAAAAATAAACCAGATGTTACGTAGTGATAACTCGCTTAGTACCAACGCAGCGTTGAATGAGTGCAAAAATAAATAGAACCTCATCGAACTTTTAAACTCGTGTGATGGGTTATGTACATAAAAAACTAAATTTTAAGTGTAATGTGTGTGTTTTATGTTAAATTGCAACTATATGACGTGCATTATGCAAATTAATGCCAATTAATGTGTTAATTATTTATTTGAATTTGTGACGGATTCGATAATGCCTGACAAATAGGCGAAACGGTCGTCATCTGAGAAAAGAGATATACATAGGACTGCGAGCAGCAACGAATTACAGGTAAATATTGGATAAGAGTTGAAAAAGCTTCATCCTGAACGATTGAGATGGGCTGATAATCCTTTATAAATAAATCCATGATTAACTTAGGATGATTTTTTTAATAAAATTGTTTAGGGGTTTATAGATTAAGTTAACAAGAGTTGAATGGGTTAGTTATTAATTAATGTTCCAAATGTTTTTAAATTGAACAAAAGGTTAACTTTAACCAATAGTTAACTACTGTACTATAAACTGGTTTCAATTTATCCCTAAACTATTGTAACCGATTTATTACATGATTACGTTACAATGTGTTCGCATATATACAAAGTAAAAGTAATCTAAAATCAATACCTAGAGAAGGAGTGGTTTTGTCCTTAATTAGATTTCCCTTTTGTTCAATTATTATTAGCCCGAGCTTAATTGCTCGGTCCACATTTAGTCTGTAAAAACATCATCCAAGAACTAACTTAAAAGTTGCATAACTTGAAACGATTCCAAAGTTTCAAACTGTGCAGGACGGAGTAATTTATACTATATTATGAATAACATAAGTTTGTTCCTTTATTTATTTAAGTTTACCTCAAAACATGAGCATCCACTATTGATGAGACTTTTTATGACTTGTTAACATTGCTGTCACAGTGCATTTTTTAAGTTCGTGTTTTTTTTTTTCTAAAAATGTATTTAAAATTGATTTAAATGTGAAATGTTTTTGTAATTGCAACTTTTGACGTATGTATGCCTATTGTGGTTTAAGTTTGCCAACGTTTTAAAGATATTTCAAAAAGTTAGCCAAAAATATTGACATCGATAAACACAAAAACAAAAAAGACAACAAGGGATACAGGTTACAGTGTAATAAAAATAATTGAATGAAACAAACTTTTAATAGGTTAAGTGATGAAGTGAATTTTGTTTTTTTAATTGTGAGCTTATATATAACATTTTGTAAATATCTATATATTTAACAATAATATTAATTCAATACTTAAATAACAACATAATCGTCTTATAGTTTAAGATCAACAGTTTTTAATATCTTCTACGTAAGAGCTATGGTCATAAACCAGTTCCATCAAATACCTACCAAAGTGAGATTGCTATATACATTAAGGTTTTACTCCTAATAAACAAGATCGTTGCTTATATTAAGCGATTGTACATAATATGTTGTATTTTGTAATATTTTATTTTATGTAACTGCAATCCTTATATTTTATATCTTCACGACGATGAATGTTTGATGAAAATATGTTTTTATGTTTAAGAAAATCAATTAATTTATTCCATTTTTAACAAAAAACAGATAACATAACTTCAAAATATATAATTTTGTATTGTTTGGAGAAATTACTAAATTTAAATTTACAACAATGTTTATCATAAGGTGCAATTTGATTTGAGAGCGTAATGTGGAACATTTTTTATATATGTGACTGATTGTAGTTCAGGGAAGCCGGTATAAGTACAGCAGCATTTATTCCATGCACAAGTTCTAGTAGTTTATCACTAACAAAGTTAAAGAATTTCAGAGAGGACCTGGTCTGACATGAATCATTTTTTCCCATGAAAAAAACTCATAGTAACAACCATTGCACTCATTCAATTTGTAAAACAATGGAGAACTCAAATTGTATTTTTAATACTCAGTTCTTTATGTTGTAGGGTTCTTTTGGACGATTTAGAGTATCTTTCCTTTTTCTTAGTTGTTCTTGTTCCCTCTCTATTTAAATATTTCAGATTATATGTAATTTATCTATATATATTTCATCTATAACATCTTCCGGATTATTTATTTCGGATAAGCATTAGTGTCGAAATTTTCTGTATCTCAATACGCATTATTAAAATAAATTCTCTTCCTCCACATCGTCGAAAATTTCGTTTGCTTCTGAAAGTTCGTTAAAAAATGTTAAGTATTGATGTTTCATATTTCAAATAACAAAACTTTTAAAAAATAATAAAACCCAATAAGAAGCAAAAAAGCAAAACTGTCTAATATAAAAAGAAAAACAACAAAAACAGACTTTATTGATTGATATGGCTATATAAGGCTAATAAAGGTAGTGCCATGCAAATTTAACATATTTATGAAGAGTACATAAGTGCAAAGTGCAACCAGAAGTCCGAGATCCAAGAAATAAGACAAGAGAAAGAATGGTTCACACGTACACAATCACATTAATCCTTAGCCGGTTGGAAGCAGTGTTGCTAGAACCTAACACGAATTTCACTCCAAAGGTCTTAAAATTTCCCTCCAAGCAAAATAATTAGAGTTTAATTTCCTGCAACAGCAACAGATAACCTTATATCAAATGTAAGTTTTTATTTCTTAACAGTCAAAATTATTCAGTCTGGAATGTCAAAGCATTACGCACAGAACAAATCATAATAATACATACTTTACTCAAGTTAGTTACTATCGCTCTGAAAATATTAATATTTTTAAATACTTACTAAAACACTTAAATTGGAAGAGTTTTAATAGCTTGAATGAACTAGATGGCAAAATTGAATATTTTTTCAAACTTTTATGTTTTTTATTAATATTTCTTGCACTTCAAAAAGAAACAAATTAAAATGAAACTTAATTAAACAAAAAAAAAGTGGATAACCAAAGGAATTATTATTGTATCTAGGGAGAAGTTAAAATTATGAATAAATAAAACAGCAACCATTCAAGAATTGAAAACAAATTATAAAATTTACAAGCGAATAATACAGACGTGTAATAGTAAGTTGTAACTAAATCATATGAAGAAAACAAATGTGTAAATTGAATAATGTTAGTAAAACGTTTTGGAAAATGACTAATGGTGTTCGCTAACAGAATGTTAATTCTGGCAATGTGATGTTGGAGGTTGATGGAATTAGTTATTCTGAACCATTTTTTTAATACTTTCTTCACTCAAAATGTATTTCTAGGTAAACATTTTAAGCCATACTCATTCCGAAACAGAGATATGGAGCCGTAAATGTTTCTTTAGAAAATCGGGAAGCGTTACATCTAGTGTCACTAGCGACAACTAATTTTACTAGACGCTGCTAGAAGAGGAAATACATAGGTTGGTGGGGAGGATGAATGTTGATGAACGTTTAATACTCACAAATCAAAGTGGCATACGCTTCCTTTCTATAGTTTATTTAATTTCGGTGAAACTTAAAGTGGTCGAAATTTTTTGTTTGACTGTAACTAAATTTAGCAGATGATGTTTCTAGAATCGATTCTCCCTCAAATTAACAAACTAATGTAACTTTTCATGTCGGCAAAGTATCGATTTACGTCTCTGTCAATTTTACTTAGCTTATTTGATGTTTTAGTTACATTCTGTATCCTTGGAACTTGACTAATGTAATAAACCATCTCCATATTTGACTGAACTATTTGGCTTTCAGTGCCACAAATACCAATCTATTTCAGTAAGCAAGGCATTCCCACGTGTTTAAACAATTTGTCTGTATTGATTACCTATTATCTGCTGCATCTCCGCTCAGTGTTACCAACTCAACATGTTTACTGTTTATAGATTTTGATCCCAGAAACATTTTTAACGTCTTACTTATTACATTAAATTATAAAGAGAAAATGTTTGTTTGTTAACCTATACTGATGAACATTACTTATTTAAATTGTCTACAGTTTTATCATAAATTGTGATTAAAATGTAAGGTAT
>JAGFPH010004719.1:0-15662 GCA_018207615.1 Philaenus spumarius
TACATTAAGTGTCATGTGTGTATAAATGTTTTTATTTGTGACAAAGTTCCCAGTGTGCGAACAGCTGAAATTTGAAAATGACTGAAAAAATAGTCAAAACGGCCGTCATTTAAAGACGATGAAAAATCAGGATTGTTAGACAGATCGTAAAGGTAAATATATATATTTATAAACAATCCAGTTAGGCTACCATAAATAAGTATGGAAAAAATAAATATCTAATATATGTATTAAATTTTAACTTAATGATACAAATTAATGTTATTTATGCCAACAAAATGGTCTTGTGATTGCAATAAAAATTGTTCCTGCTTTTGCAACATAGCAATTAATAAGTGCAATATGTGTTATTTTCGTATGCATATCAAACTAATAGTTACAATTATTACTATTATTGACTAAAGGTACAATCAACTCAATTTTAAAGGAAAAGCCAGTCAGTATATTATGTTAAGCTGCTGGTGAAATCATGGTTGGCAAGACTGAAATAAATTTGTAGAACTTTCAAAACATTGCGTGTGTGGTTTTTTCTTAAACTAATAATTATTTTTAATTCTAAACCTTAGGTGTTTCTTTTATTTTTATTTCATATCTGTTGAAATAATGAAAACAGGGGAGTACTTTAGTGCACAGAACACAAATAACACCAATAGGCTTTTACCTATATAATATGTTGGATGAGATTACATTTGTAGGTGGTAGCTAGCCAACACGCTAACCTTGGTAATATGAAATCAATACACTAAAAGTTTTATTTTTTTAAACTTTATTTTGAAGTAAATATTATTGAAATAAGTACATTTAATATTTGTATTTAATCCTGGTCTCCATCAATTTTCTTCTGCCAATCTCCATTTTCTTGAACACTTACGCCTGAAAAAAAATGTTTTTTAAATTAGATTTTCTAAGAGGATTTAACTTTTTTAGACTCAGGTTGGTTCTACTTAAAGGTGATAAAAATATTAAAAATAGTAGGCATAAAATAGTTATTCCGCCGGCCATGTGTTGTAAAATTTTTATAAATGCTTATCATTTTTACAGAACCCTTATATATAATACGTGAAGCAGTTTTTTGTGAACACAACTCCTTCCTTATTTATGGACCAAATTTAATGTTTGAGTTGTCAAAAATTCGTCTCATTTCAAAGTTTTGCAATAGGCCTAAGGTTTTAGATGTCAAAAATTCTTATCCTTAATGGCGTGAGCAAATCTTAAAAATTAGGTTTTCCCCACAAGATTAACATGGAACGAATTTAAAACCATTTCTATACAAAACAGCTGTTTATAATAAGAAACAAACTAATCCAGCTGCTTTCGCGGATGTAAATAATTATATGTTTATAGTATTTAGTAGGTTATAAAAATATTTCTATACAAAACAGCTGTTTATAATAAGAAACAAACTAATCCAGCTGTTTTTGTACAAGTAAATAATGATTTTTAAATAAGGCCTAACAGATAATACAGTTGATTCGGATACATAGGCTAGATATAATTAGACAAACGTTAACAGTTTGGATAGTCACCAGAAATATAAAATTTAAACATTAAAATTAACATTATCTTAATTCAAACTATGCATGTAAATTTTGTGTATGCCCAGTATTTATGTTTGTATTATATTATAATTTATTTATACTCACGTCAAACGATTGTCGATTATTCCTCAATAATTGAGGATCATTTGACGTGAGTATAAATCACTTATAATAATTATAAAACTGATCCGTGGGCTAGAATGAATAAATTTGTTTGTGTATGACTCATAATGGTGCATTCAGTGGAACAGCAGTAACATACTGTACTAAAACATAAAAAAACCATAAAAGCAGTATTGGGACTGCCAACAGAAGTGAAAACTGTCATGAATATAAATTGTTGGCTATATTGGTTTAATAAATTAATGATAACATAAAAAGTACCGTAATCAACTTTTGATAGTAATTGAGAATGAAAGTATTCAGAAATGTTATATATTCATATAAAACGTAATACACAAAATCACATACCGGTACTTAATAATTTAATTTATAAATTGCCTACTTTAAATTATTTATCACCATAATTTTTATTCTATTTCGGGCAACTATCCCATCACTTAATTCATTAGCGTTTCTAACCGATTTTACAAGTATTTCGTACTGACGCTAAGTTGTACTTTCCCCATCTTTTTTTTTCAAGCGCGCCTATAGAATATTTCATTTAAAAATATATAAAACCTAAGTTTAAATCCATTTAAGTCATTTTGTAAGACATACATAATGAGTTTTTTGATTACCTTAGTAAGTACACCAATGATATTAGTTAGGCCTAAGGTTCAAGTATAAAATGTTAACTAATTAGAAATTGCAATTTAGAACAGAGGTGATTCTTCAAGATGTAACATATTTAGGAACATCTTAGATTTTAATTTAAGTTAAAAAGAATTGCTGCTACAAACAAAATGTATGTAGGCCTACATTAAAGTATATTAGGTCGTTATTTTAATAATAATAGTCAAGCAAATAAAGTATAAAAGTAAAACTTTAAACAATATAAATATTATAATAGGCTACTTATCACCAATAATTACACGTTTTGTTCTGACACAACTAATCACAATCTCCATGAGCCACTATTGATATAGATTTTTAAATTTCTCTAAAAGCAAAAGGTTTTTAGAAAAAAATTGATGGTAAAAATACAATTAATTACTATATAACAATTATTACTATACCTTTTACTATTCAATGCTCTTGCTTTTGCATGCCTCAGCCAGTTTTTGATACAGCCAATAATATCTTTATCAGTTGTCTGCATAGATTGATTATTATGTACTGCTCCTAAACAACAAAAATAGTTTTAGACCAAATGATAAAATAACCTAGAAACTAGATCACTAAATAGGCCTAGGCTACATTAAAACTAATTAAATTCGGGTTTTTAATCATAATATTTAGGAGCGAATATAACTTAGCCCTACGCTGTAACGTAATGATTGTAACATGTATTAATCTATAAAATGACTTCCAAACAAGAAATAAGAGGTTAACTTAGTTATTTGATAGGCCTACTTATAAAATAATAGTATAGAAATTATACTCATATTATACAGTATTGAACAATCAAGGCAGTTATTATCAACAATACAAAATATTTAAGTCTAGTGGCAGTTAAAAAAAAGAGTCCTTCGGACTCTAGTAGTACTGCAGTAGGTCTCGAGAACGGAGGAAGTCAAAACGCGTCAGCGAACTCAAATAAAGGGGTTAAGCTGGAATTAGCGGAAAATTGTACTCAAACTGGTCGTATTTTTATCCTAGCAGATATAATTTAGGGCCTATATAATAATTTCTAGTTTTAAAATATTATTTTGTAAAAGGTAAGTGAATTGACTGGCATTATACGTAGGCTATTTCAAATATTATCCCTCCCCCTGTTGTTAAAAAATTGTTGTTGGTTAGTGTCGCAGTTAATAAACATATTAACTTATTTCTGAGAATTTGTTCAAGATTTATTCTATCGGGCCTAGTTTTATTACGAGTAGTCAAATTACAAAATAAGACATGAAGACAACAAATAACAATCATCAAGTTAGGTGGTCTTTCAAAATTAATTATAAGACATTAAAATACCATTTTACAAGTAATTTTATAAGAATGATTTTGTAAATGTTTATTAAATGGGCCTATAACATTAAATATTTAAGTAGGCCTACTCCTATTAATTGTAATAGGCTACATATTAAATTGATCACGATCACATTAGGCTACCTAACTTAAATTTCATTTACGGGCACAACTTTACTATTCGACTCTAGGTTAACCTAGAGCTAACAGAAATGCAAAAATAATACCTTAAAGGTTCTAACCTAACCTATTTAGTCACAGTATGTTTACCTGTATTCGAAATTTAACAGTAGAATGTAAAACAACGTTGTTGTCTGCAAAAATATTAGGTTAGAGTCGAATAGTAAAGTTAGGCCCATTTAGGCTACTTGTAAAAATACAAAATTAATTATTTTATAATATCTTTTATATCACTAAAGCCTTACATGCAGCTGTACCAAACTCTTTGTAGAAAAAAGGCATTAAATATTACTCCTAATAAGCAATGGGTGTAAATTTACTTTAGAACATGTTACCATTTTTTAGGAAACAGAGTAGCCTACCGCTGCCAACCTACTAAGTACTATTGAGTATTGACTGTTGGTAAACATATTGTGACTAGAGACTGCAAGTTTAGAACTTATTTTTTTAATGCAACAGACCAGGTGTCTTAATGTAGGCCTAAACTTTGGCCATGCAGGCCTAGGCTTATCAACTCAATAAAAACAAGTGCTAATATTAAATTACAGTACACGCCTTATAACTACAATTCCAACCAAAAATAAAAACCTGAACCTAAACTAACTTACAGACACAGGGTATGTTTCAAGTCAATCAAAATATATGACTTAACTTTCCTAAAATTTGGCATTGTAGGCTAGAAAGAATATTATAGTTTCGCCAAATTAAGTTTCTAATAATATTAATGGTCATTTTACTCTTATTGGATTTCTAAATTTATAAACTCTCATTCTATTGTAACTTGTAAAACTGATTAATATGACATACTGGGCCTAGTTGCTAAACTAGTTAACGTGTTGTATAATGAAGCCTAGACAAATTCAAAATGTAAACAAAACATAACCTCAAAAAACGTTACACTTTATATTACAGGGTAATCATTCATGATTTACGTTTTAGTAGTTATTATAATTTTGTTTTACAAGAAATCGTGAATTATTTGTAACATTACTTTAGTCTCTGTAATAGTTTAAATTAAGATTCCTAGTAATTGAAGCAATGTTATTAAAAATTATGCATAGGCTAATTAGGTAGAAGCGATTACATAAATAAAATGAACTATTCAGAAAATACTTACTTGCTGTGTAGTTTAGACAATAATTTTCACTTCTCTCTTTTCTTCCTAGCTTGTAAAACACTAACTTCGACTAAAAACGCAAAAACTTCCAATCACGGGAAAAAACAAACAGTATTTGTCACACTTTGTCTTTTGTCAGTCAGTATTGTCCAAAGTCCAAACCCAAACTCCAAAGGCGGGAATGGCGGGGGGGGAGCAGGACAAACTTTCACCGATGTGCGCATGCGCAAAGACTTGTATTTACAACAAACAAAAACCAAGCCCGCATGCAACATAAAAGATTAACAAAACTTTTACAACTTGAAAATAACGGTACCAGAACAAAACACCGTTATGTTATGACCTTGGGTCGGTTTTTTCTTCTTAAACTTTATTTTCCCGTTATTATTTTTAGAATTTTTAGGCTTGTATATACTTTATACAACTGCTTTTTCATAGCTATCTAATGGATGTCTAATGGACATCATAGAAATTGTATATCCAAACTGGATATCCAGTAGATATCCACTTTGGATATCTGTAGATATCCAAGATGGTTATCCACCATGGCTATTTAATAGATATCTATTACATATCCAACATGGATATGGATATTGTAGGATGAGAAAGACATCCTATGGATGACCATTGGATATCGTGTGCTGTGTGGGGATACTTTAAAATGCTTCAACAATATATAACAAACTTTGTTTGTTTCTTACATAACCTGATTCATTCAGTGTTTCTGTATTTTGTAAATATAGCTATATTTTGTATTTCCTGCTATAATATATGACAATGTAATGAAAAATATTGTTCGTAACTCGCCCTAAATAGTAGTTTTTGTGACTTAATCGAATTTTTCCGGACTCGGCGAAGCCTCGTCCGTTAAACACGATATCGTCCCAAAAAAGCCTACTTTAGGGGCTAGTAACGAAAACTACTATTTAGGGCCCCTTTTACAGTAAATAAAAAAATATCACACATAAAAAAAATTTATAGATAAGATTAAAACTCAAAAATAATTAAATTTAGTTTTAATTTAAACATTTTAGTATCCTATTTTTAAGTATTTTCATTAGATAAAATAAAATAAAAATAAACTATCAATATATTAAATGTGAACCTGTCAGATAAATACCGTATAGGAAAAGAATTTTCCCCAAATGACTTTTTTAAATCCCAACTTTTATATAATTATTTTTTCGAAAACTATATGAGATATTGCAATATTGAAAGTGTCCCATTAAAATATAGACTTTATCTATAATTAACAAATTATTTAATAACTTTTTTTTTATAGTCATCCAGTTATACAGTTTTGAAAAAAAGCTTACATTGAGTACCATTTTTACTTAAATGTCCATAACACTCAATGGACTTGAAAAATTATAGTTCATATTACTTCAACTCACCATCTTACTTCTTTTCATGTGATAAATTGTATGTAAATCAAAAACTAAGATTTTTGCCTTCAAATGTTGCAAGGGGGTAAAGCAAAGCCTACATTACCATTTTATAAATTGCATAAAACGCCTATTTTCTCTAGCTTATTATATCCCCGAAAAAATACTTTGGATTAGTAACAATTAGTTTGTCTAATTCAAAAATTACAATAATAGAAAATAACTCACTATTTAAAAAGTAATGTCAAACAAAATATTATTCTGAAACAAAATTAGGTTATAAAAAGGAAAAGTAGGCATCCTATAAAAACAAAACAGTATAGGTATGGAGAAAGAAAACAATCCAATAGAACTGTATTTAATGTACTTGATAGCCAGTAAACTCAATCATGTAGGCCTATTTTGTTTTTGTTTATAGTTTATAGGAAACAACTTCACACCCACACCAACAAACAGTAAGTTCAAACGTTTATTTAGGCATTTTAGAAAATACAACATAATAATTTATAAACCTACTAGTTGGCCCGACCCGGCTTTGCACGGATAGACAAATCAACCTGATACTAATAATTAGCCCAAGTGTTTTAGTTCATTGTAAAAAAAAAAAAAAGTTCATTGTAGGCCTAACCTAAAATTATATTCAGTTTTTGATCCGAAATCTTTCTTCTTCTTCCTTAAGATTGACCTTCCATAAGATTAACATTGAAACTTTGAGGGCCACTGGGGCGTAGCCCTTATGTCCTAGGACTTCGGTAAATGGCCTAAAACCTTCCCAGGGTTAACCTGTGTTACTATGCAAAATTTCAAAGCAATCGGATGGACGGTTTGGTAACGCATAAAGGACAAACATACAAACGTACAAACAGAGGGACATACATTGAATTTTATATATATAGAAAATGACAACTTCTGTCAATAAGCAATATAAAGTTTAACTAAAATGGTAAAGAGTGCAGCACGTGACGGAACTGGTCTGAAACATTTAACTCCATTGAGGTTCAATACTTAATTTAACAGCGCATTCTAGTTACAAAAATAACAGATATTAGCTGTAGTACATTTTTAAGTCCCCAGATGGCAGCACGGACCAGACACTTTTACAGTGACTTGATAGAGAGTGGGTAAGTAAAAGCATTGAAGAAACAACACTATAGTGTTGTTCCTTCAATGGTAAAAGTCTCTATCTAGTCACTGTAGACATTTTTAACTCCATTCTGTTTCAAAATTTGACATACAGCCATAGAACATGTAATATAAACTTGCATGTTGATTTAAATACCTCATTCAAATAAATAATCTTTGTTTGATATAACTCTGTACTACAGGTTTATATTTTTCTTCAATTTCCATACAACGGATAATTTTGTTTGTCAACTGTTTTACAATTCTAGGTCCTTTGGGAATTTGATTTTTTGAACAGCCTTTCAATTATTTAGTTGAGCTTTTAAATCTTGGATAAAATCGTTATTACTAAAATCTTTGATTATGGACATTGTACCAATCTTACAAAAGAATAATTAAAGGAACGGAAGCAATACTGGGCCACATAGATTGGTACTGTTCAAAAATTACCTTAAAATTTAAATATCACCAAAAGTAGGAATATTTCAGCTTATCTCTTACAATGCACAGGATACCTAGAGGTTAGCTCAATAAACCATAGAAATAGATATAATTTTTTTGGTTTTATTAACCAAAATAAAAGTTTACATGCCCTTAATACAAAAATTGAAATTATTAACATGTCCTTAATACAAAAAAAGTTTCAGATTTTAAAAAGAAAACATTTATATTTTATTAAATTGAATTTAAAAGCCCTCCCCAAAAATGAAAATCTAAAAACCCTCCCTTTTAATAATAATTACAGAATTTATACAGAAAAAGATTAACAAGTTACAAAGTTTTAACATGAAATACCATGGATTTGTTTTAAGAATAAATATATATATATGTCGTTGGCCAACTCTAAAAGGTAATTATAATTAATTGAATAAATAGACAAAATTAATTATGAGACGTCTCTCTATATATAAAAAAAAGGTGTGAAATTTCTAATATGCAGCCCTTAGGGCTAAGGTCCGAAATGTGCTAGCTTGCTCCTCCCAATTATTAAATACTAACATATCCTAAATAGTACACATATACAAAAATTTCTTTTCAAAAATACAGCCGTTAAGTTAATATAAAAGAAAAAGAACAACTGCAGATCGTTCACATTTTAGATTAAATTCTGTCTTTAATTAAAGCACTGTAGAAATATTTTGTTAATTTTTTAAAGTTCTGTTGGAAAGTAGGCCTTTTCAAAGCGTAGCTGTTGCAGGTTATGCCATTGTATTTTATAACATTCCCTGGAGTTGAACCAGTATAACTGTATAACATAAATAACAATTTCTTTTTTAGAAAACTTGCAGCTAATTTAAATAAGCATAAAAGATAGTTCTTTGAGTTGGCTGTTTTATTAAAATTTGTAGCACAAGATGGCAAATTGCTACTTAGATTGTAGTGGTTAATACAACATGTGTAATGTTGCATAAGACTGTCTTTACATGTTAGTTAAGCCACACGGTAACATAAAAAAAATGTTAACGTTTAGTTACATATCAGTAATATTATGCTTATAGCTTATTAAAAGTTTTCAATATTGGTTACACTGTAGAAAACTACACAGTTATAGTTAATTAATACAGAGCAGTTTAGGCCTGTTTGTGGAAATATGTTTAGGCTTTAGCAATAACCAACATGGTATCGGCTTTATAGTTTTTGTAGGCTGTAAGATTTACATTTAAAATTTAGGCTGTAGAAAAAAAAAAATGAAATACATAGGTTTCTCTATTAAATTGAACAAAATGAGCTAGGAAGTTATACATAAACCAAAAGTGGAAATAACCTTATTAAGTTTTACAAGTAAATATTTTATAATTATCAAGGTAAAGCTAAAAACATTCCTACCTGGTATCCGGAAAACAAAGGTTTAGAAGAAAGTCATGTTATTCAGCGACACACCGTCGTTAATCGCGACTAAATTATTTAAAGTGTAATAACATAACTACCACTTGGCAGAGTCTTAAAGGTTTTTTTTGTAACGTTCTAATGGCCGACGCTTTCTAGAAGCTCTCATGACAATGCAAAATTTTAACTGAATAGATAAAGAACAGCTGACGGGTTGTGAGACAGCGACCTCTGTTCAGTTATGCACGATTAGAAAGTAATACCGTACAGAGTCGACGTCTGGCGGAGAAAAGGATAACTATTTGGGAAATGTCGGTAAGGATAAATGATAGAAAGGTTGTAAGTAGCTGATGGGACGTTACATATCTCCCCCCCCGAAACGACTGCGTCGGAAAAGAAAAAAAATTTTGAACTAAACAGGCTAAATCAAGTCAAGCAGAGCAAGTCAATCGAGAGAAATCCGCTTGATTACATAAGAAAACACATGAAATGACTTACAACTAACCATTAATAACCAACTGGTCAATATACCTCCACCGAAATACACAACACTCAAAAACAACAAGAACAAAAATACTTAACTATAAGTGGACTCGCTGTGTCCTTAAAGTAAGATAAGGTGCTCGAAAGCAAACTTATTAGTTGTCTAATCTCTAGGATCGGAAGGTGATCAGTCTTCGGACCTTGCGAGATAGACTAAATGATGCATGACGTCATGTCTAACGACAATTTTTTTGAAAGGTTCCGGTACCGGGAAATATATGTCATGTCAAGGATACATAATAACCTTCGAGATGGCCAATCTCCAGGTTTAATGTCGAGTCCGGTTGCACTTGTTTATCAAGTGATGATGTGTAAAATTACACAGCAACAAAAACACAAAATAATACCTAGAAGAGGTTCAGGTGGGGTAAACGCACTTAGCGCAGTTAGCTGAAACAGGATAGCGATTAGAAAAGTGACTGATGGGGTCTGTAGGTACTAGGTGAGGCTTCAGTTGTTCAACATGGGCCTTTTTGACGAAATTTCTGGAATGCTGGAAAGATAGGGCAACGGTAACTGGGGTTAGAAAATCGATAATACGAAAGGGCCCTGACCACCTGGGCATCAGCTTGGCGGCCCTCTTATCTATTGCGGAGCTCAGATTGTGCGTCTTACACCACACTAGATCGCCAATCTTGAATTGATGAGGTCTACGGTTCTTATTGTAGACGCGCTCAGACTTTTGATGGGCTCGAAGAATGTTGTTTTTGGCATTACGCCAGATTTGATGAGGGTCGGAATGGTCCCTGGGAAGCAGGTCGTCGATATTCCAGGTTAAGCTGAGCGGGGTGTTGGGCATGAAGTTAAAAATGATTTTAAAGGGAGAAGTTTTTAAGGTCTCGTGGGTTGCGAAATTGAAAGCTAATTGTAGCCATGATAAGGATTTGTCCCAAGAAGTTTGGTTGTTGGAATGATAGGCAATTAAGGCGGCTTTAAGGTTTCTGTTCAGACGTTCCGCATTGTTCGGTTGGGGATGGTAAGGTGACAAGGTTGCGTGCTTGATACCACGAGTGAAGCAGTAGTTGCGGAACGAATGCGATGTAAAACAGGTAGCATTGTCAGAGATCAAGATCTTAGGAAAACCAAAATGCTGAAAAATGTTTTGGCTTAAGGCCTTGATGGTGTTGAAAGAGGTGGCGTCTCTGACAGGGCAAAGCCAGGTGAATTTAGAGAACTGGTCCACTGCGACCAGTATCATGGTGTTGCCTTGCGCCGTTCGTGGTAGTTTACCAACGTAGTCTATGTGGATTTTCTCCATAGGACGGGTTGGGACAATCGATGACAAATAGCCTAGTTTGCTATTTTGAGCGGGCTTGCTCACTGCACATGTTGCGCAATTTCTAACCTTCTGGGTGACATCCTTTACGAGTGAAGGCCAGAAGAAAAACTCACTCACTTTAAATTTGGTCTTGAAAATACCTAAGTGACCTCCTACTGGGGAATCGTGATAATAGTTTATGATTAGGTCCACTAGTGATCTGGGTACGCAAATTTTGATAGGGATACCTTTATGATTCTTAAGGCAAAGGGTCCCTTTATTTAGACAATATCTGCTAGAAGATGCACCAGCTTCTAGATCTGAAATAATGGGACTCAAAATGTCATCAGCGCGCTGTTGAGCGCTAATGTCCTGAAAGGCTAAAGGGAAATTAGTCAAAAGGCTATTGCAGACTATGGTGTTCTCAGAAGGAGACGGTTGTTCTGGTTGCTTTTCTAGCTCAAACATCCTAGAAAGCGAATCTGCGATTACATTTTGGGTGCCCCTAATATGTGCCACTTGAAATTTCAAAGAAGTTAATTTGGCTATCCACCGTCCCATTTTGCCTAATTGTCTAGGACGGGCAAGTAGCCATGAAAGGGCCTGGTTATCTGTTTCTAAGAGAAACTCGCGATGCTCGAGGTACTGTCTAAATTTCTCTACTCCAAAGATTACGGCCAGACATTCTGACTCATACGCAGAAGAGGCTTTTCTTTCCGCAGGTGTTAAGGTGCGGGAAGCATAGGCAATAGGTTGACGAGAACCGTCAATTTCCTGGAGTAGGACTGCTCCTAAAGCGCACGAACTCGCGTCCGTTTGAAGGACAAAAGGTTTGTCGAAATTAGCCATACGAAGTACGTGAGGTTGCGCAATGGCATTACGCAGATATTCGAAAGCAAGTTGTTGCTCAGTGTTCCAAACGAACTTTTGTCCTTTCCGCCGGAGCAGATTCAGAGGAGCGGCGTGTTCAGCGAAGTTTGGGATAAACTTAGAAAAAAAATTGACCATACCAATAAAGCGTGACACAGCTTTTGGATTGGTGGGTTTAGGAAAAGTTCTGATGGCCTTGGTTCTTTCTGGATCGATTTGCACGCCTCTAGCAGAAACTAAATGTCCAAGGAAACTTATCTCTCTTACTGCAAAACGAACCTTATCGGGATTAACCGTAAGTTTCGCTCTTCGCAAGCGAGATAGGACTTCACGCAGATGTTTGATGTGCTCATCCCAAGTCTCAGAATAGATGACTAAGTCATCGAGATAATTGAAAACGAATTTAAATTTGATGTCTGAGAAAACTTGGTCTAGAAGTCGAGTTAGAACTTGAGCGCCAGTACAGAGTCCAAATGGGACTCGTGTAAACTGGTAGAGCATCCAAGGGGTACAAAAACTGGTGAGATGTTTAGAACTCTCGGTGAGTGGAATCTGATGGTAGGCTGAATTGAGGTCAAACACAGTGAAAAACTTGGCTCCCACAAACCAATTGAAGCACTGGTGCAGATTAGGAAGGGGTACGGCTTCGATTACGATATGTTGATTTAGTTTTCGATAATCGATGACCATTCGGGGTTTCTTTTCAGGATGTTGAACAAGAAACGCTGGAGAAGAATAATTGGAAATGCTTTTCTCTACTACTCCTTTTTCAACGAGGTCCTTGATGTGCTCCCTCAAAAATTGCATTTTCGGAGGGGCCAATTGATAGGGCTGGCTTTTCACCGTTATATTGTCTTTCAGCACTATTTCATATTTAATTAGGTCGGTGAGTCCTAAATCAGTAGTAAGGACATCAGGGAAATTTTCTATAAGTCCTGAGATCTCCTTTTGACATTTGTCATCAAGGTGACTCAGTGGATTTTCGGTGACCTGAGTAGCAGAGGATAAAGTAACTGTAGGAGGTAACCTTTTTTGAAAATTTACTAATTGAAAGGGTTTAACCTTATAAAATTTAAAAGTGAAGGTGCCTTGGAAAAGATCTAAAATGAGTCGACTTTTTAGAAAGAAATCGGACCCTAGGATGAGAGGACACGACAGCTGAGGCGCCACTAAAATTTCAAAATTCCAGCTGCAGTGCTGTATTTTAATATGGACTTTACAAGCTAGATTGATCCCTAACTTTTCTCCGTTTGCGGTGAGGCACTCCGATTTTACCTCTTGAATTTCTTTAATTACATTTAAAGATTCTAAATGTTTAAAAAGATCAGAAGACATGATGCTCCTGACTGAGCCAGAGTCTAACAAGGCGTTAGTTTTAAAATTTTTTAAATTCACTTCAACAAGAGGTAGAATCTTGTTGCTCAAACCTTTAGATTTTAAGGACTTATATGTTTTTCTCGTGAGAGAATTATTAGCTAAGGGAGAAAAACTATTGATCTTATCTTTACCTTTTTTGAAAGAAGGGCACTCCCAGTTATAGTGACCAGTTGTTCTACAATTGAGGCACGTGGGCCTTAAGTAAAAGGGTGCAACTAATCCCTGTTTAAAATTTGAAGAGTGACAAGATTTAGTGGGTGTTGAGAGATTACTCTCATGTTTAGAATGTAGTTTGGACCTATACTGATTGTGTATTACCCCAGGTTTAGTATGAAAGGGAACAGATTTATTTAAAAGAGGTGTCTTACGTGGTAAGGTTTTATTTAAGTATGCAGGTTTAAAAAAAGATTGATAAAATTTGATGTGGCTATAGTCGTTTCTTACTGTAGGAGCTTTGATTGGAAAAACGACTAATTTCCGCCCCTTGAGTCGTTTTTTGGATGAGAAGAAAAATTGTTTTGATACTGTCGACGTTGATTAGGATACTGCCTACACTGTGGGCTAGTATGACCTCTTTGGCCACAATTGTAACATGTTACGGGTGACCTTATGGGTCTAAACTCGGGTTCCGACCTAGAGAAGCTTTTTTGGGTAGACAATCTTTCTTTATCTGTGTACAAGGTATTGTTGACTTGGGCACAGATGGTATCCAAGTCATTAAAGTTAACAGGCCTTTTTGCGAAAACCAGACAGTTTCGCACTTCCGGCGAGAGAGCATCTACAATGACTTGCGTAATTTCAGCTTCATTTTTATCTACGAGAAGCACCTGCGCTGCTTCCTTGATGTCGGAGACAAAATGGTGCAGAGTCTCTCCCAAACCTTGAGGTCTAAAGAAGAGATCCTGCTCCAAAGTGTTCCGACGTTTAGCAGGAATAAAACTGTCTAGAGCTTCTCTGTGGAAAGCGCGAAACGTCGTATGCTTACATAAGCAAGAGCTTAATGGTTCCTTTGCGTAGGGCATAAGGATACTTAAAATATTTCTTTTAATGTCCGGATAAATTCTACATAAAGACAAGGCAATTTTGATAAATTTAATAAGCTTCTCTAAATCGAAGCCGTCTGTTACGGGCAAAGTTGCTATTAACTTTTCAGCGGGATGGCTGAGTTTGCCATAGACTATTTCAGGAGTGGACTCCTGTGCCAAAATAACGGGAGCAGGTACAGAGCCTGTGTTTAGCGAATTTCTTTCGTTTGACTGCTGCCCTAAAATCGAAATGGTGGGAACCGTGGCCACGTTGATTTGGTGCGGCGCTGCGGACTGCGTGGAAACTACTGAGGCATTTAAATTTTCTGCAGAGAGCGACTGAAAATTTAATTTAAGCATTTGCAGGGCTGCCAACATGCGATTACACTCTGCATTGTGTTCGGTGGCATTTAAATTTAAATTATCTATACCGATGGTTAATAAGCTCAACCTAGCCTCACACAGTTCGAGCCTCGTATTAAAACGAACTAATTTTGAATTTTGTGTGAAGTCTAAATCAGAAAGTGTATCGTTTAAATCGTCAAGAGATTCCTGAGCAAGTTCTAACTGCTCCTGAATATTATCAACAGTAATGTTATTATTAGCACAAGGCTCAGAACCCGCCTGAAGTAGGCCTCGCAAACTAGGTCGCATAGTCCTTACAGTGCCAACACTGCCTCCTCGCACCATTACCTCAAAAGAAAGTTCTGGCTTCCTAAGATAATCAACTATTTGCTGTAAGTCCGACATGTTTATTTAATTTAATAAAAAAAAGCCAGGTGATAATTTGGAAAATAGAGAAAAAAAAACTATGTGTATGTAAAATAAAAAAAAATGAAAAGAATTAAAGACAGATACAAACAGAGAGAAATTTTGTAATTTTTTTTTGAATTTTATTAAGTTTCTATCTATTTTTGGATTTTATGAAATTTTATTAATTTTTTTGGATTTTGTAGTTTTTGTAATTTTTTTGTTTTTTATTTGTCTCTGCTTGGATATATCTAAAATTGTATATAAAAAAGGAACTGAGAAAAAAAAAACAAAAATTTTTAAAGTTTCATCAAAAAAAATATAGGTTTATGAAATATGTCGTAGTATGAGAAAGGTGCGACGGATGAAGGAAATATCGATAGGAAACAAGAACAAGGACCATTGAGTTACCACCAAACGAAAAATGAAACTAGATTAACAACTATAATCACAGAGTGTGACCAAAAGCAAAATTAAATTTAGGCCTATCTGACAACCGGACAGCTGAACAAATTTTTAAATGGAAAGTAACCACGCTCAAAGCTACCAGAAAACATGTACCAATCTTACAAAAGAATAATTAAAGGAACGGAAGCAATACTG
>JAGFPH010004719.1:15762-35367 GCA_018207615.1 Philaenus spumarius
AGTACCTGTCCATGTTGTGTCCTTCCCTTTATAAAACAGAAGACACGAAAAGGAAAAGAATCTATTTTTATCTTCACATCCACAAATCCATGAATTTCTCCCATACATCTGTGTTTTAAATGTACGAGTATAGTCTTTACCTCTAGAATTTTGTTGTTGTTGAATGTTTAAAGTCGGCGTTGGTCTGCCTAACGCTTTAATAGCACACTTTTCTTCAAGAGGTAAAGAAGAAAAGTTACAACTTAGCAAATATGTAACGGTGTTCATTGTAAAAACTTTATTTTAACACAACGCTAATAACAACACTGAACACTGAACTGTAATAATATTAATTATTAATATGTCTACATAAACACAAACCCATGAACTTCATACAATGCACAACTGACATAACATATTAACTAAAAAGTAAACAAACACCAACTAAGTTACGCAAAGGAATTAGGCCTAAGATTTGTTGTACATCACTGTTAGTTGAGTACTTCTGCTTCGGCTATCTTCGGAAGGTGTCGGGAGTCGCTGCATTTGGATTGCAGCGAAAAGGTATGCTAACACTGCTATTCCCCCACTGTTTCCCTCTACCCCCTCGCCTAGGCCAGGAGGTTCATTCTTTAAATTGAACAAAGCTGCTAAAAACGACGTAGTAGAGCTGCGCGTTGTAACTCTCTGTCGTATTTTAACAACTTTTCACTCTATATTGTTAGATTTATGAAACCAAGTACTAAATATTTATAGTTCTTAAAATATTATGTTATTAACGCAATTTGCTTGGGGGTTCACTGAACCAGTGAACCTATAGCACGAGCCGCCACTGCAGCCATAGAACATGTAATATAAACTTGCATGTTGATTTAAATACCTCATTCAAATAAATAATCTTTGTTTGATATAACTCTGTACTACAGGTTTATATTTTTCTTCAATTTCCATACAACGGATAATTTTGTTTGTCAACTGTTTTACAATTCTAGGTCCTTTGGGATTTGATTTTTTGTGATTTTTGAACAGCCTTTCAATTATTTAGTTGAGCTTTTAAATCTTGGATAAAATCGTTATTACTAAAAACTTTGCTTATGGACATGCATAATCAAGGCTAAAATGCAGAGAACATAGAAGGCTGATCTAGGATTCAATTTTGTCGGCTCGTTTACATTTCTGTATCCATTGTTTTTTATAAGTAAGATTCTTTGGAAACCTAAATTTAAGTATATCACACAAATTAAAAACTATAAAATCAAATAGGCTGAGTTAACATATTAACTACTGAGGGGTAAAAAAAACTTGGTGCAGAGATAGTAAGTTAAATTGTTGAACAAAAAGTTATCTTCTACGGCAGTCCGCACACGGGTCGTTGCGCTATTGTCAAGGAAGCGAGATTTATACGTCTGGTCGTTTTTGCCTAGGTAAATGATTGGGGGACCACTAACGGGACGTCAAGCAATCGTCAAGAGTGAGAAGCATAGTCGTTTCGTTGTAGGTGCGTTTCAAGCGTTGTGCACTGCAGTCCTCGAGCTTAACGATTACGCTCGTGGGTGGTTGCAAACATTGAATTCGAAGGGAAGGTTGAAAATTAACAGGAATTTATGATTAACCTAGTTATACGAGAAAAAATTTTGTAGAGAAAGCGTAGGTGGAAATTGGCAAAAGATAATTTATGTATTTTTTTAAATACAGTCATCTATATATATAAAAGCTAAATACCACCCACTCACTCATCACGATTTCTCAAAAACTACCGAACGGATTGAAATTTGGTGTAGCTTCCTCTAGGGACATAGGTGCTTACTAAGAAAGGGTTTGAAAAAATTCGAAATTTTAGGGGGTTTGGGGGATCAATGTTATTAAAAAAGATTTCTCCAAATTTACCGAATTGATTGGAATGAAATTTGGTATGTAGGTTCCTCTAGGGCCATAGGTGCTTACTACGAAAGGGTTTGAAAATTCGAAATTTTAGGGGGTTTGGGGGGATTAAAGTTATTAAATCACGATTTCTTCAAAACTACCGAATGGATTGGAATGAAATTTGGTATGTAGCTTCCTCTAGGACCATAGGCGTTCGCTAAGAAAGGGTTTCAAAAAATTATAAATTTTAGGGGGTTTTGGGGGGTGTCAAAGTTACTAAATCAAGATTTCTCAAAAACTACTGAACGGATTGGAACGAAATTTGGTATGTCCTATAGGGCCACCATAGGTGCTCACTAAAAAAAAGGGTTTAAAAACATTCGAAATGTTAGGGGAGGTTAGTAGGTCAAGTTACTAAATCACGATTTCTCCAAAACTACCAAATGGATTGAAACGAAATTTGTTATGTAGCTTCCTCTAAGGCCATAAGTGCTAACTAATAAAGGTTTTTTTTAAAAAAATCGAAATTTTAGGTGAGTTTGGGGGTCAAAGTTACTAAATCACGATCTTTCCAAAACTACCAAATGGATAGGTACGAAATTTGGTATGTAGCTTCCTCTAAGGCCATAGGTGCTAACTAATAAAGATTTTTAAAAAATTCGAAATTTTAGGGGAGTTTGGGGCGGTCAAAGTTACTAAATCACGATCTCGCCAAAACTACCAAATGGATTGGAACGAAATTTGGTATGTAGCTTCCTCTAAGGCCATAGGTGCTAACTAACAAAGGTTTTAAAAAAAATCGAAATTTTAGGTGAGTTTGGGGTGTCAAAGTTACTAAATCACGATGTCTCCAAAACTACCAAACGGATTGGAATGAAATTTATTATGTAGCTTCCTCTAGGGCCATAGGTGCTCGCTAAAAAAGGGTTTAAAAAAAATCGAAATTTAAGGAGGTTTGGAGGGTCAAAGTTACTAAAAATCCCCATAAAATACATAGTATAATATATTTATTGATGTATTTTTTTTGTTTGTTAATATACATTTAACTTTGAGTTCTCTACCGATCCATGCAAATCCGAATCGGGGCATCTATCTATATATTTTGCTGTCTCGATCTATAATATTTATCATCATATCGAATGAACGATTTGTCTAAACATGGTGAAATCACAAACAATAATACTATTTATGAGATAGATATTCCAATTAAACAAAATATTGTACAGTTATAAGTCTTCCGAAATTTTTTTGAAGGGTTTCAAAAATATTGGTAAATTGTATTTTTTATTTTGTTGCCTACAGACTGATCACGATTTCTTAAAATGTATATAGCCTTGAAACAAGAAACCTGGCCCAAATAAGTGTACCTTGCCCCTCCCTCACTTTTATTTTCCTACTCACTGACCACAAGGCACTGGTGCATCAGTTAGGCTTATCATTTTGATATTCTTATTCCTCTAAACCCTGATTCCTAAATTCCTGATACTCCTGTTCCGTCTTATATTGCGGAGGATAATATTGGGGAAATTGGGCAGCTTTCAGACAATGATCTCCAAAACTCTCAGTCTCCGTCAACAGAACCGTGTTTGTCATCTGATACTGTTGTGTCAGATCATTATTCCATTATTCAAACCACCCAGAAACGTGGGGATAAACGGCGAAAACGTTTTTCTAATACTAATCGTGTTAAAGCACATAGGGAGTTTGTCAAACGATATAATGCAAAAAATCCCGCCGTGTATCGTAAGGCTTCCAAAAAGTACAGCAACAAAATCCCCAGGTCAAAATGGCTGTCGTTCGAAAATACAGTTCTAAAAGATGTCACCTGAAGGTGCTTCCTTGGTCTGAAAAATCAATGTCGGGGTTTCACTACAACTGCAACACCGATTATCACAAATACAAAACAGTTGAACTAGGTCCTATGACGACATGTAAATGGTGTACAGCTATGAAGTGGTATACATGACATGGTTTAGAACCTACGATTCATATCCTTATGACACACAAAATTACCATCATTTGTCGCATTTATTTCATCAAAATAATTATGCAATAGCGAAGCATTGCCGGGTCAGCTAGTATCCTATATATATATTATAAGGATTATAAAACTGTAGACCTATTTGTTAAAATTTTGTATTATATACGTTATTATATAATTATTTAAAGAAAAAAACAAAAAATTTTATCTTTTAATCTATTTTTATTTCATATTTATAGACCAAATGATTTAGAAGTTATTATATTATAGTGAAGAAATTAATAATCGAATATGTTTATATGTTATACGCAGATGTACGAATGTTTCCGAAGTTAAACGAATAGGTATCTTCTAAAATTGTATAAACAAATATATTGATAATAAAAGGTTGTATTTATATACATTTTCTAACCTCAAAGCAAATTTTATAACGTATTATAACATACATTAGTTCTATAACTTATATTTAAAACAATCAAGTGCACAAGAAATTATAATGATTGAAGGGCAAGGGCATAACCCTGAAAGTTAGATTGGAGCATACTGTCGATTCCTTGACGACTCATGACCCATGTGCGGATGTAGAACGAGGGAAACGACAATCGTTATTTTTCATTTTCCACGCTTGACGATTGTCAAACGCCTCTCTCACGCGTAGCATAGGCAACGACCCGTGTGCGGACTGCCTAAGTATAAAACGAGCCTTTTGTTTCAGTTTTAATTAAGTATTTTTAAAATTAATAAACTAAATCTGTGGTTATTATAAACCAGTGACAAAGCCACAACCACAACCTCCTCTTGGTATTATTATCTCTGGTCTCGTAGAGTAGAACGTAGAAGGCTTGTAGTCTTGTAGTTGTTGATGTTCATTATCTGGAAGGCTGTGTCAAATGTTAATGTTCAATTTTGTTTGTAGTTAGCTTAGTGCGTTATAGTGATTGATAAACATTTGGAAGTGATTTTTGTAAGAGTTATCAACTTGCTTGGTAATTGTGAGTGAGAAATATTCAAGGTTTTAATACTGGATGTTCAAAGAATATGCTTGACAGCTTCTTACATCAAAAAAATGCATAGATATCCATATAATGTAGATCGTCGATCTAATGTAGGCCTGAAGTTGAATAGACAACCGGTGTGTGTAAACTGTAATCAAGGATTTTCGTTTAAAGGTTCGTCATTATACAGGCTTTTATTTGCTTCCATATCATTTAATTTATTTGTATAACAACATGTCTAGCTTCAACAATGTTGATCAAACTTTGACCGAATCCTACCCTCAGGTATAGCCTAAGCCTACGTTCTGACACCCAGGTGTAGGCTAGGCCAGAATAAAAATTATTACAGTATGAATTAGTTTATAAAACTTTGAAGAAATTTTCTTCGAAATTTGTATAAGTTAAGTATTTTTTAAATGAAATAATATTTACATTATTATTTCTTTTGTTTTCAAATATTAAAAGCTTGGAGCAGATAATGTGAGCTGAATTGATGGCATGCCTAAAGAGTGGTGGGGAAGGAATAGCCTACTTGATTTCTGTCTCTAATTCTGCTTAGATTTGTTCATTATAGGCTGTTTGTAAAAATTCCATTGTATAACAATACTTAGGAATAAAAATGTCTTTTGTAAACTTGGTGTAAATTTACAACTGAACACTCTGCTGAAACATTTTACAAAGGACTTTTTTTTTTTGAAGAGAGGGTGGAAGTATACATTCACACTCTAACTGATTTAAAGGAGGTTGCTAATTTATGATTTGAAAATGAAATCATAAAAAAATAGCCTAAAGTTTGAACTCACAGTCTCTAATCTATGTTTCTAACATCCGTTAGGCTAAGTTGTTGGCGCTAGTTTACTATTCGACTCTAGGCTAACCTATGGCAACAGAAATGCAATAATAATAAAAAAAAAACATAAAAATGTGTTAACCTATAGTATTCAGTAACAGTATGTTTAGCCTACCGGTAGGCCTATTCAACATTTAACAGTAGAACCGGAATGTAAAAAACAACGGCGTTGTCTGTGTAACGGGGCCTGCTTCCTCCGGTCCGGCTCACCTATGCCAGGCTCCTTGTAGCGGCGTTTTCCCTGGTCGGGTTGTACTTTCGGTTCTCGTGCGGACGTACAGGTGATGTCAGGATGATAGGCCTTTCCTGTTATATCCCCGCATTTACAAACTATTTTCTATTCTCAAAGTATTTTCTATAGAACGAGGATTAATCGGGAATGTCCAAATAACTATTTATAACTACTCCATAACATATAAGGAAGGAAGTTTCCAGTTTTTGTTGCTATTAGATAAGGGTTATCGCAAACGCGTAACTTAACTATTTGTCTCTAGCACTCTAGCCTAATATTTTTGTAGACAACGACGTTGTTTTACATTTTACTGTTAAATGTTGAATGCAGGTAAACATACTGTGTCTATAAAATAGGTTAGGTTAGGTTAGAAATTGGTTACCGGTATGTATTATTTTTTCTCAACAATTATAAGTTTAAATGGTGAGTAAATGTTATATTTCGCATTTGTAGTTCTATCCCGATTAATCCTCATTCTATAGAAAATAGTTTGTAAATGCGGGGATGTAACAGAAAAGACTCGGTAGACTCTTCAATGAATCGGTTAACTCGTGGAAAGTTCAATATGTAACTTATTGATTCGATAACAAACATATCTCTGTTGGTTCCGTTTATTCTAAGCTAAATTTACGCCTTGAGGCAAAAGCAAGATCAACCCCCGTTTAGACTAACTAACTGCATCTCTTGATGCATCCATCCAGCCCCCCCCCCCTTTTGTTAATTAGGAACTGTTTTCTCAGCAAATGTACGTTTTAGCCAATAATATACTATGTCCGCTGTTAGTGGACCCTTTATTATTAATCATTAACAGAAATATTAGCTGGATTGAGGCTGTATCCTTCCACCAAAAATAGTTGTGCTGCCAACCTATGCACATTGTAGGTTACTTATTGAATGTTGTTGTGATAATTGATTGTTGAACTTACTGTGACTAGAGACTAAGTTGGAAATTCAGGTAATTTTTTAAAATATTTTCATTTCTGTTTACCTACAACCGGCAGGCAACACTATAGTGTTGGCTCAGCGAGCCGAGACAACACTTTTGTAACATCTGATTGTATCGAATATTTCATCCACTAAAAATCATCCAATCTCAATAAAACAAAATCCATTAAAAAGGAAATGTTTCAAACTTTAAATTTTGTAGTTTTCTAAATCAATTGATGCCGAGCTAGAAAGCAATAGGAAATTACACAAATACATCACTTCTCTAAGGCTCAATATCACTAGACAGACTGTTTTGAAAATAATAATATAAAGTTACCTTTGGATTCGTCAAGATTTTAACTTTCTAAAACTGCCTTCCAATCAGATGTCACTCTTATAGTTCCAAAAATATAAAATTTTCTGTAAACCCTTGCAATTGGACGGTTTTCAACCAATGAAAAAGCACATTTTGCATTCGAGATATCTGTTACAATTCGATATATGCCTAAATATTTCTAAAGATATGTTTATATCGATTTGTGTAGAGAAAACTTCAACCTAACGTTTCATGTAAAATAAACCAATTACGATTCTATTCGTACAGTCGTTGGAAATACTGACTTTTGTTGAATTCAATACGCAGAGTTCCCACGGTTTCACTATGAGTTGCCCAAATATCTAGGACTGCAGGATATGTAGATATAGGATTGATCCGCGAGAACTTTTGACCGTTTATTCTAATTTATTAAAATTTTGTGGAACAATGTGAAATAAGTTCATAAAATAATAATTTTCAAGTAGCCTAGGCTACTATATACAGTTCAATTCTATGATGATTTATTCCGTACACTTTGTTATAATATTTCATTTTTGGGCATTTGAAGCATATCTATTCCTAAATTACTATATTCAAACTAGTCCTAGTTTTGTTAGCAGTCTTGTAGTAGGAATATAAAAACTGGTGTTTTCAGAAAAAAAATTTGAAATTGATATATAATATTTATATAGGCTATAACACTCTCTATTAAGAACTCAATTACAAAACTTTTGTACATTTTGAAAAAAATTACTAAAAAATGTTTACTACCGGTACTTTTTATGTAAGCCTAAAGTTAAACTTTGTAAATTTTACATCAATCAATTTTTACTAGTTTAGCCTATAGGCTAGACTATATGAATTTTGTGAACCTATCTCTACAAAAAAGCTACTATGGAACACTTTTGGATTGGGGTCTCAGGCCTATAGTTACTATATTTGGTGAATTATTGAAAAAATGCTTGTAAACGCCAAAAAATCCATTTTAATTAACATTGCTGGCTGTAGGGTTAAGCCTACAAAATACTTAATTGATGTTAGGCCTACCAACTTATATATATGTTTACGGCAAAAGTTTACATTACAACCCCTCGCCATATTGCGGCAGAAGTGTCAATGTAACCATTAAAAAATGCTCTAATACGTAATTGTAATGTTCAATTACATTTCTAAACGTCTAAAATAAATGAAAACAGAAAATATAATTTACAAAATTTAATGTAGGCCAAATTAATTATACCTACCTACCTAAACAGGAAATAAAACACTTTAAACTTAACTCGATTCACAACTTATTTAACTCAGAAAATATTGGACGTATCGTCTTGATAAAACCGGAACAAGCATGTAAACGAAAATAAACTTGATTGTCAGACCCTGATATTCCTGCAACTTAACATTAGCCTACCTAAATAAAATACGTACATATATATAGGCTTATATAACAAGCAGGGCCGCCAAGAGCCAGATCGGGTCCCAAGTCTAGAGGTCTAGGAGCTCCCATGATTGGGGGAGGGGGGAGGAGTTCGTACCCAATTCCTAAAATGTTCGAAAACTGAACATCTGAAAATCGGATGTTATTTAAAGTTATTTAAGCTAATAAGTTATTTATTTGTTTTTTTAATAAAAATATGAGTTTTATTTTTTTTAATCTATTGACTACAACTACAATATGTTTTAGGCTTACTCTGACTGAATTTTTATATTGTTTTTGTTTATTTCACTCTTTGACTACAGAGTAAAGGGCCAGGCAACTTGGTAGTTTTTGTTTGTGTTTTGAATTCAGACTGACGTAAAATCCGGAAATAAAAATTTACTGATCTAAATATAAAGTATATTTTTTATTCAACGGGTACAAAATCAACATTTTAAAAACACATTCCTTTAAAATTTTCTTCTGGATTCGTCATATTCATTAATGACAGGATCAGAAAGAAGTAGACGTACTAGGTGTAGGACTAGTTGTTTTGACCAAAAAGGTATGAAATGTTTGTTGTCCTTTTCGTGATTCCGCATCTCTTTTGTTTTTTCCTTTCTTTTCTTTGACCCCAATTTGTGCGGATAACTCATGATTTTCCAACGTTAACTGTCGCTGTGTTTTGGCTGAAGAAAAAAAAACGTAACGTTAATCGAGAAACGACCGAAACAATAAGAATAACACAAAAACAAGCATAGCGCAAACCACAAGCGCACAGTGCACAGACAGATAGTCAACTGACTGAAAGGAAGAAAGGGGGATAAGAGAATAAACAACAAAAGTGTTCCCACACTGATAAGACGGGTAGCGAGGGGGATGGTGCGTGCAAAGTTCTAATACTATGCACATAGCGTTTTAACTGGAGTTTTGACTTCGTACATTTTTATAGCTAAATGTAAATAATATATGAGAGCCCGGAAGCCACGGTGGCCGTGATTGTTAAGGTGTCAGTGCTTTATTGCTTTATCAATCGTCATGGCAACCATCAATGGAAAAGGTCCGGGTTCAATTCCCATTGACCCCGAATAATTTTCTAAATGGTTTCTTAACAGACATCGTTGGCTGTGGTTCGGATTCCATGTAAAACTGTAGGTCCCGTCTTCATTAGCCTTAAGTGCAAAACAGCAGGACGTAAAAAAAAATTGTGAGAGCCGGTACCAATGCCTGATTCGGGCCAACATTATTAAACAATTCGTTGTTGTTTAATTTTTAATTTTCTACAATTTTAAAAAAGATCCTTGAGCCCGCCCTCCTGAGGTCCGGGCCCCAAGTTTCAGACTTGGCTGACACATGGTTTCTCGGCGGCCCTGATAACAAGACAGGAACATGCACAATTTTCACTTTATAAAATTTTATAATATATTTAATTATACTTAATGTTTAAAATGTGCTTTACATCAAACGAAAAACTACGGACATTCTATATAAATTGATGTTCTCAATTCAGTAGTCTACATTGAATCAATCCGATGTGTAAAAAGGCCCCAAAAATGTTTAATTAAATTCATATAATATTTTGAATTGATGTAAATAAGTTAAAAATGGAGGATGCGGTGACCAGAGGTTTTTCAAAGTTTGCTTCATTCTGAAAGAGCACATTAAACTGATTCTAAAAATACCAAAAATATCCGCAGGAAATAAATATTTTAGAAGATAGGCCTACGTGAGAAATAAATAAAACTTGAAAATATTGCCAGGTTAAAACTTTTGCACTAAGTAAAAGAAACAAATCACTTAAACAAAATTAATGAAAGAAATTGTTAAAATATGCGTGAAAAATGTAAAATAATTTTACAAGACGTTTAATATTAAAAAAACAATAACAATGAAGAATGAACCATATAAAACAATATGGAAAGCTAAGAAATAATCCTCGAGTTGACTAACGAAATAACATTGCCAAATTGAGCATTACGTAGTAGTAGATAAATAACCACTAGTACTAGTTATTTTATTAAGTGATGTTAAGTGTAGTTGCCTATTGTAAAAGTACAGGAATAGCGGAGTCCGCAATTCTTGTTTTTTATGTTTGGCGGATTTTTTATTTTATAAGCAGTTTTTAGAGTGAATCAAAGTAATTAGTTGAGCAGTAAAATAATTTAAATATCAGGTGTACTTGCAATAACTCGTTTAACCCCTAAAAGTAAAATTTTCCAGGAACAAGAAAAAACTTAATAGTTTTGACAATATATTTTGTTTATTAAATTTATCAGTGTTTACAAATGATGTCAAAAAGGTGGATCCTACCAACATTTGTGCGGCCGAATGTATCAGCAGATTTTAGCATTAATTGAACTGTTAAATTCAAATCTGATACACATGTAAAGGAATCATCAAGTAGGCCTATGGCATAGGCCTATGCAGTGTTTATAATGTTGTTGAATTTTTTAGAAGACAAGGTTGTTGAAAATGTCGGAATAAACTTAGCACTGTGACTAGATCCTACAGAAAGGCATAATGAATTAATTGAAAATATATTTTAACATAAAAGAGAAACACACACTACAAAGAATTTAGAATTTGGGTAGAACAATATATACATATATATATAAATTCTCCACATTTAGAATTGATTTATACATTCTAAATTTTCTGAACTTAAATAACATTTCTAATAAAATTTCATTAATAAGGAATAATATCTTAAGGGTTACAACTTAGTACATAGAGATATAACAGGGCCGTGGCGGGGGGGGGGGGTTGTGGTGGTTAGGGGGTCAAATCCCCTCCGAAATCCCGAAATTTAGTAGTAAAAATTAATACTAGGTTTAAAAAGTGCAAATTAAATTATAAAATTGATAACACAACAGAGGATATAAAGCAACATATTTTACATCATTGTGCATTGCATGCATAGGCTACTGATATATTTAGATTTACTTGATTAAATTACAGTGTACAATACATATGGATGCGCAGTAGATTACAGCCTTACTCTCTTTCAATGCTCTGTGTATTGGAAATACTTCCAATATACTCGCAATGCACTGTGCGTCGGCCGCTTCTCTCATAGTAGGCTATTCAGTGTCAAGCTCACATGTGCGTCCTTAGCAGTGAACGTGTTAAAAGGGTTTAAATTCAAATCCCCGGTCCTGACCTGATCCCCCTCCCCCCGAAAAGTTTTCCTGGCTAAGGCCTTGAGATAGTATAAGATACGGCAGCATCTAAAAAAAAATAATAGTAATAGCTATTGCATAAGATCTAGCTTGGCCTATTTAAATTTATTCCTACTTTCTTTAATAAGTGTTACAATTCAATATTAGTCACATGTATAAAATAACTTTAATTTAATATACATTTGTTTTTGCCGCCATGATTTCTACCGTTGCGGTTTGTGATTATCACAAATTTACTCCTGTGGATAAAATTGCGTCTGGTAGAAATGTCATGTACCCTACTGCAATTCAGTAAAGGCATTGACCGCACTGATACCTACCGGAAGCTACCTATTGGTGAGTGCGGTTGAATACACCCAATATAGGCTAATTCAAAAGAACGTAATGTAAGGTGACCATATTTTTTGGAACTGAATTCGGGACGCTCCAAAATAATTACCCCCTCCCCCCTCATTACCACAGGAAATGTTAACACCAAAACATAAACACCAAAAACATTTATTGTGATTTAGAAAAACAGGTGTCCCAAAAGATGTCTGGTCGGAAGTTCTAACATGAAACAATTTACAGTATGTAACTATGCACAGCACATTAGTTACAGTTCACTTGACACACAATCTGTTATTTAATCTCTTAACACAAGAGAACAGAGTAGCATTAAAGTTAAATTTCAGTATACAAATGTTACATAGATTTAGGCGGCGTATCCTTTTACAAAGGATTAATTAATTGGTGATACAATATTGCGTATAGCTTGGTTTATTGACTTATCTAGTTGTTCCCTATAGAAATTATTAACCATCAAATGTAATAAAAAATCGTGCCCCTATAAAGAAAGGACTTTATATAGAAACGAATTATGTGTGATATCTAGAGCATAACTTAACTGTTGGTGTGCGTTTTCTTCGAAATGGACAAGTTCTACAATTGGGTTCGGTCTGGTCAAGGCATTTGATGATTTGCTCCACTTGTGGTTATTCGAATAGACTCAAGAGTCAAACAATTTAAACAGTTGTTTCAAAAGCCTATCAGAGATAATACGCATAAGTTGATATCAGTAGCCTACTTAACTTTCATAATAAAAGCTCGTTGGCTAATATAATATTGATAGATTGTCGTATGGGCCTACTGCATTGTTTTTATCGCTCTTTTGAAATAAGGGTTTAATTTGTAAATCAAGAATAGTTGTATTTAATGATGCAGGTTATACAAATTTATTGTATTACTAGGCTAGGTACTTTTAGCGTGATCTTATAGCTTATTATAATGGTACCGTAAATAAAGCCAACTAATCACTAACAATTCCAAAACAATTAATTATTAATAAAACACTGACTTTCTTAGGAATCTATATAACTCATGTGCAGAAATTAGATTACCATTTAAATTGTGATTTTGTTTACTGTAATATTTGGTAAAACCAAAATTTTTGTGAAATTTCTAATATGTGTATGTCTGCATAACTCATTTAAACTAACCTACCTTCCGCAAGGAGGCGCCACCGGTTAAGAATGTTTGGTAAAAAAATGAAAGTATTATTTGGCCAACTGTAGCAGGTCAGGTTAGCCTGGAAGAAATACTTTCGATAAAATAGACACATAATTTGAAATCTATGTACAGTAATTAATTACATAATCTTTTCACATTTGGCTGTTATTAGTTTAAATCAATCTGCCCGCTGCCCTGAATGTGGAGTTTTGTGGCCGGTACTATCATTGGAAAAATGAATTGAAAGTGTAATTAAAACTGAAAGAATTCTTTCTACATAATTGCTTTATATAGCCTAGAATTGTTTTAATTGTCTTAGAGATAAGATCTGTAAAATAGATTAACTTTTTTATAAAAGGTTTAGGCAACAAATAAATTAAAGACATAAAATGTGTGGTTATTATCAAGAAATATTGTTCAAAGACCTATAACTTGTTTGTGAAAATAACTTAATTAATTCCTGACAACAATCGTTTAATTCAGAAGCTTAATGAGAATACAGTCTCAACTCACTGATAATATTAAAGGTTTATTGGGGGTGGGTGAGATGTGTATTTTTTTTTCCGAGATAAATAATGTTCTTTTGTTGCTTTTTAAATTTGACTTATTTGATTTGGCTATTTGTTTTATAAATTATACTTTGTGCCTTAATCTTTTATAGCTTATTGGTATGTTGAGTTCCATCATACAGTATATAATTAAAACTTATAGATAGTAAGCAGCTAATATTTTATGATTAGAAATGATAAAGGCAGTGCCAATCAGCATGTCTTGTAAGTAAAGTGTCAAACTGCGGGAAATGGTTCTATGGGTCAAATTAAAGAAAAAATCAAGAATAACAGCTTTCCCACAAAAACACTTAGTTTTCCACATATCCAATATTTTTTTTTTACAAAATAATTCATATCTAGAGAACGGTTTGAACGATTGAGAGATGTGTTTAAAAATGGCTGCGGTTTGAAAATTTCAATCCTAAATTACCCCAAAACAGTACATTTTATCGAACAATGTCAAGACACCTTTTTTGTAGCCGTTTTAATACACTATCAGGTGGTGAAACTGGAAAAACAATCGGGAGAAGGAAATCATGTGTAAAAAATACTTGGTTTGTCAACCCAGCATCCTATACCAACACAGTAAACACAACAATATTGTAGGTACTTATGTTCTTTTTAACTTAACTACTATACTTCATTCGATAGGGAATTAAAAGGAGTACAAAAAAGGTGTCTAGACATTTTTCAACATTTTTAAGCAGCTGCCATTTTGAAACGCACTATTGGATATTTTTCTTAAAATAGATCATTGTTAGGTTATTGCTAAGTCTGAACTCATGTAATCATGTTTAATATCAACAAAGAGCCATTGTGTTAGTGAGTTGGTTTTATCAATTTTTAAACATACTAAATACTGCTGACTGAGAAATTGATAAATTGGAATAGGCTATTGCTTGAGTGAATGCTTTAATATAGTGGCAATTATGTCATGTTAAGTCAAGATAGGGTAGACACCGAATTCTAAACAGATGCAATGTCAAACCTAAAATCTCATTTTTTCACTTAAGATTTTGCTAAATTTAGCAAAGATATTACATTTTATTTCACTGATTGGTGCAAAATTTGAACAAAGAGTCTACCAAACCATGAAAATTGTATTTCTTTACTTTTTAGTAACTGTAAGGGAAGTAATATAAAATTAGGGAACTTGTTTTTAAATTTGCCAAAGTCGTAAAAAAACTCAAGAAATAAAATAAATTTATGTTAGTTCTTCTGATTACATACTTAATAAATTGGTATTAGTTTTTACTACAGATTATTAAAACAAAAGAAAAATACTAAGTACATTTTAGTTTCTAAAAAAAATAAAAACAATACGTAATACAAACTTTGTGATTGCACTAATCTATTTCTTAATTTGCCGGGTTGAATCTGAATTTGAAATATTCGCTCTGTGCAACTTCAATTCGAGAGCTTATTAGGATTGTATGTGTTACTATGAACCACTTGTGTAAAATGTGTGTCAACTGAGTACGGCTGCACAGTTATATCAACCGGTCTTGGAACTTGAAGTTTACGCACAAGCTTGGCTTAGGATATAAAAGCACAGCGTAATAAAACCCTACTAGAGGCTGCAGTCCTGCACAAAGGTTAATACTATCGAATTTCTATTGGAAAGATGGCTATATGTGTTCGTACTCTAACATCCGCATTAGGTTGTCTAAATCGCTCGTACCAATTTGTTATCCAAAAAAGTCCATCAACCGGATTTTTTTTAGATTTTTCGTACTAGAATGAAACTTTTTTGGATTTCTGTATAAAAAAAATTAATGTAGGATATTATTCTACCAATTTTATTTTTTGTACACTACCTTATAGCTAGCTTCGTTCCCCCAAAATCAATCAAAACGTAAAATACCATAAAAGTACCCAGTTCAAAATCCATGTGAGGGATTTTACAGAAGGGATTCTTCTGATCCGATTTTACACTGTGCGAGCGAAGCAGTCCATAACCTAAGATCGCAAGGTCGAGGTATAAACTCTTGAAGTGAGTTTTCGTGCTGTGAATAGAATGAAGAAGTGCGTGAGTCAAAGGTGCAAACAAATTTTACTAATATATTTTGTACACACATTCAGCACCTTTGTGAGTGTAGATTAATTTCGCAAATAGTTGGTTGAAACCCTAAAACTTAATTTTGGAAATTCACTCAGCTCACGTCAGCGGTTCAGTTGCGTGGTCGAATTATTTTATCGCTGTATTGGAGTGCTAAGTAAGCAAGCAACAGAAACACTTCATTTATGGTGCGGGTAAAACTATGTTTTCGCACGATATCCCAAGTGCCAAGAACGAGTGAACAAACTGTAAAAAATTTGAATTAGAAGACAAAATACTAAATTATGATACTGTTATGTGGAGTATCATTTGAAAGAGCTTTATTTAATTATATCTAAATATATATATTTTTTATTTATTGTAACTTGAAGGTTACAAAAATAATTAAGAATTTTTATAAAAGTTAAAAAATGTGACTATGGAATTTTGTACTAAATCTTGATAAAAATTTTATTTATGCGTTTAACAAACAAAAACATGTGAATTCTTATTTAAATTTATTAAATGAATATTGATTATTTACCATTAAAAACATTAAACTAGTTTATTTACTCTAAAAACAAAACTTGATATACAATTGATCTAACCTCAAATTCCTGTTTGTTTACCTTTTGAACTAGTATATTATACTCACTCACATGTTATTTATTCAATCCCTTTGATGTTGAATCTATAGTTGTGTTTGTACTCGATATACACCATAGATGATTTTAGTTTACCATCTATGTTGCAATTCTGGCGGCAATCGTGTTTTTTCGCGCAAACCCAACCATAGTTGATGCCATGTTGTTTCAATTACATTTCTTATAATTAATCAAATGTATAAATTATTTTAACCTGAATTTCTCGGTCGTGGGACGTTTGACTGGATTAGTACTCCCTAAGCAAGATTGCGGTAAATAAATGGATTCAACGCATTATAGTGAATAACTTGGAATGTTTACTCTGACATATTTCATCTTTCACTATACAGAATAAAAACATCATCAAAACACATGAAAATTTCAACATAATTGAAACAAAATAATATCTCAAAATGCAATTTACAACTAAACTGGTGAGACGTAATCTAATCTAGAATATTGCTTAATATTTATGACTCTACAGCAGACAAAAATGTAAAAAAGAAAAATGAAGTTAATTTATTCATACGATGTTCCCCAAATGTTCAATATTAATGAAAAGTTTGTATTATCCTATTTTCTAATACTTGCGCATTATTTTTGGCCCAATATCACTGTTTATTGAAACACAATTTGCACTTTGTTCTTGTACAATCTAATTTGCAACGTAGCACATGGTCATGAAAAACACTTCACATCAATCTTTCAAATTTTATCAAAAAACTTCAATACTTTGCATATAGACTTTGTACGACCCAATAATCCACCCTTTGGCTACAACTTTAACACCAAAAACCTTAAAAACTCGCCGAAATCATAAATGTGTACAACGCTCACATTAGCTATACTTCTCGCCATTACCAAGTACAGAGAAGTGGGAAGTGTGCTATTTCATCGGAAACTTTGTCAAGTTCTCTAAAACACTGCTACCAACATCAGAATGTATGCTCCTTGCTTTGCTTTTGATATTTGTGCCTTGCATTATTATATTAGGCCTTTTTTTATAACTGTGTAGACTGTGCTAAAAATGTTTTTTATATTGTTCTTTTTTGTTTACGTTCCCTTTTAATACGCACTGTCCTTATTTATTGTTTATATTTTACACTTTTTATCACAAATGTTAATGGTCGTATATGATACACTAATATCAATGTCTACTTATAAAAATTATGTAAGTTATTGTTATTTATTTAATTTTAAGTCTCCTTTTTTATATATTTTTAGTTTAAGTCTACTTTTTTTATTTATTAAAATTATTATTTCTATTACAATTTATTTCTTTTATTTGTCCTGTTGTCTCATCATACATTTACAAGGTTAAATTTTACATTACGCCTCCTAGTTATATTTATTATTTTCTCATCTTCAGTGGTCGCACATGTCCCATTATTTAAAGATGTCCTTAAAAAATGTTCAAAAATCTATTTTCACACTGTTATTTTCGAATACGTTTGAAACAGTTAGTTGGAATTGTTAGAGGAACTTCAAACATGGTTATTATTACAGGAATTATTATGTTTTGAATATATACATGGTCGTAGTCAGCTTTTACGGGCCATGGGCAAAACTGCTTCGCCGGGCCCCTTTTGCAATAATATTGTTCTAACAATCCCTTGTGGTTTACCTTATAACTTCTGGTACGACGGTCGTGGTCGAATTGTGCGTAGTAGGCATATGCATTCGAGCAATCGCATTGAGGGAGTCAGCTGTTTAACTAATTAAGTTTGGTCAAGTAGCTGTTGGGTAAATTCTCATTACACTTTTGGGATGGTGGGATCGTCTTTATTTATTCTCTTGTCTGTGCTGGTACGAAGAAGAACTAAATGGGTGGGGGGTGGAAAAACAAAGCATAAGACAAGAAAAGTACAGATAGTGATAGTGCAGGGAGCAAAGGTGGAGAGGGATTTGAGCTATGCTATGTTGTGTTGACAAGTGTTTATTAAAGAAGGGCGATGATTCACAGCCCCTGCTAGCTTCGTGGTTAGCATTCCTCAAATCTCAACTTCACCACCACTTTGTACCTAACGTTACAAAAACTAACGATATAACATCAGCAGCTTTCTTTTATCATGTGATTTTTTCATAGCCCGTCGGGCCCCCCCAAAGCCATCTGAGGGCCCGGGCAAATGATCCGAGAAAACTGGTCTGACTAAGGCCCTGCATATATATACCTTTCAGGAAAACTCTAGGGAATCCAAACTTTTGTATAAAAGTGATAGTAAAAATAAGTTTTTATTTTTGGCGGTGTATAGCCAATACTTGAAAGTCGTTGCCTTTTTCACTGATCCTTACTCCTAATGTATAATTTATTCATGCCTTGATTGATATTGAATATATGTTGTGTTCTTATTTGTGTAATTTTGGTCCAGTTTTATTTATTTTCAATTGATAAAAAGTAACCTGACTGGGCATAGCTGAAGCAAGCATGAGTTTATTAGCTCCGTATATAGTTAATAAATGCATCTAGCTTAAGCTATCAGATTGTTGTTGCACTCAAAAATGGAATTCATCATATGTGGTGACAAGAAACTCTGTAATGTCATGTCTATCCAGTTTTTCTTACACATTTATTTTTGCTTAATATCTTTATTTTATGCCGGTTAGACTAATTAATACATTGTTTCAAAAATGAATGAATTATAATATATAATTTGCAATAACATACATGCGTATATATAATTAAAAGTATTTTCAACCTTTAATTAAACTGTCTAAAATATTAGTTCAGTTAAACTTTTATAGGCTACCTTGTATTAGTAAGAGCCTTCGATGATAGGTAAGAGGTGTAAGGTTAAGTTATACAGAGACCAAAGAGTTTGAAAATGCAGTGATGAAAGAAAACATATTTGGGCAGTAAACAGTTCTGCATTTTTGTGACTTCAGTACTTTTTAGGTACTTTTTGAATTTTAGATACTTATAGAGAGCGAGTAGCCGAGTGTGTTATCATTCCTGAACCGGTTTCAGTCCAGTGCGAAGACCATGAATGTTTGTGTAGTTGGATTATTAACAAGTTATGCATTAATAGCCCAATGATGCTTTTAACATTAGAAAACAAACAAAAATCGTGCACTATATCATACAGGAACTGTGCTACTGCACTTGCTTATTTATTGTTGTGCAGTTAGATTTAAGTGAGGTAGAAGTTTG